>CANXYI011875291.1:0-10941 GCA_948208565.1 Hura crepitans | reverse complement strand
CCCGTATCATAATTAAGGTATAACATACATGTATCACATTAACCATATATCATGCTAACTATTGGGATCATCCTTTGCTCAGGCTCTTTAAGGGAAAACACTCAACCTATTTTCTTTTTCAAAATCACTACACAAAATGGCAACCATACTCAAAACTAAAGGTGAAAATCAAGGCATGATGAACAAGGCAATGGTAACATTAGAACAAAGGATGATAACACTCATAGAGGAAAAGATTCGAGAGAGGTTTGGTCCCTAAGTCTAACAACAAGGTGCTCAGGGAAATCCAATGGACATAAACTTAACTAAGGAGGCAAGTAATGACTAAAGAATTAAGGCAAGGAAGGTTCCCCATAGATTTGCCCATCTAAATAAGCCCTTTATCTATAATGCTCAAGAATTGAGAGAGATAAGCCTCCTTCAACCCTTGATGCCTAAATATCAATCCTCACTACTTCTACCTAATCATGAAGATCACCCATTACCAAACCTCACTACCATTCCTCAATTCTCTAAAAAGCAAGGTTCTCTCTTCCTAACCTTTAGTTTGCCACCTCATAGGCCAACTATTAACTAACTGCAAGATCATGCCAATCAAAGATATGGAAAGATTCAATAAAGATAGGATATATTGTCTTTATTTTCTTTTCTAGATATTTCTTTCCTTTATGTTAAAACAATTAAGATTTAATAAAACATTAAGGTTTTCATAAGCATATTTGTTCACCTTATTAATTACATAGCATGGTACACTTGAAAGTAAGTTGAGAGATTTCAAAAAAATGAAAAAAAAAAGAAAAAGAAAAAGGAAAAAACATAATTAGCTTAATCTACAGGTATCACAAATGATTCATGATTCTCCTAAGAATGGCTCACCACTGCTGCATGCAATTCTAAAGCTTAAAACTTGATCATTCCTTATAAGGCATGAAAAATATCCTTGAATATGAGATGAGATATAAAAAGAAAATAATAAACTAGGGGTAACTAAACCTAAACGAATGTTTTTCATTAATCTTAAGAGAGGTACAAGTTCAGCAGACTCCAAAGATTAAACATCAAATTCTTTTCTAACCATTTTCTTCAAAGCCTAAAGCTTGTAGGAACCATTCTAAACAAGAAACATTTTTAGGCTCTTACTCATATAAAAATCTAAAGGTCAAAAGGCTCTAAAGTGTCAAAACTCTAAAGCCTATAAAAGCAAAAGGATTTATCTTGAGCCTTAAATAATTAAGCATTTTTCAACCATAGTAAACCTCATTCAAAAAAAAAAAATTTTTCTAATTCCCACTAAGCTGATTAATAAAAAAAATGAACTTAGGAAAAAGTTAAGGAAATTGAGAGAAAATATTTAGCTAAGAAAATCTTCAGAGTGGCTAATAATAGGGATAGCATTAATATAGTACTTGAAAAAGGTCAAAAGGATAACATTCAACATAAAGCAGAAACAAAAAGATTCAAAACACTGGGGCACGAAGCCAGCACCCATAGCAAGCTACTTATTGATATGAAAAGCTCCATTAACCTCCAATGACATGAGCCTAAAGGCATATCACTCTAGGTTTACAATCTATAAAAGTTAATGAGCTTTAAAACATATCAGTCATTCCAAAGGATGCAAGTTTGGATCCAATCAATTAAAGTCAACATGATGAACTTCAAGCCATTCCAAAGGATGCAACTTTAGATCTAATCAATCGAAGTCAACACGATGAACTTCAAGCCATTCCAAAAATTGCAAGTCTAAATCCAATTAATCTAAGATAGCACGATCAAATCCCAAGCCTTAACAAAATAAGGATAAGCTGAATTCAAAAATAAATAAATAAAAGAAAAAAATAAAAAAAAGCCCACTAGGTTGAAAACTTGCAAAGGGTAGCCTAAGCAAAAATTAGAGCTTACCTCGCTAGAGCAAAAACCCACAAAGGGCGGTCTAAGCAATAATTATAGGTAAAGAGAAAATATTTAGTTGGAAAATATTTAAACCAACTAATAACAAGGGTATCATACTGTGTAATCACATACATTCAAATGCTTTATCACTTGTTCATTACATTTATTCATATATCACACATGCTTAAATGTTCTCTCTAGTAAATTGACATTTTGCCTCGCCAGCTTCATGGAACATTTCACTTATCATCTCAACTCAACCTGTATCTTTACACCTTCCTTTCATTCCTTCATCAGCCTAACCTAGCTTACCACTTTACACCTTAAATTTCATCAAACCCAAGCTTTTACTTTAATGACTCTAAGAGGAAAGTGATCTCAATAACAAAACATGTACTAGTTCATTCATATAGACATATAGTCACCCATACATCAAAAAAAAAAAAGATTTACTCATTCACATTTTAAGAAAAGATTCTTTCATACATCATAGGAAAAGATACCCATTTGCCTCTACATATATCTACCTTCATCATTCATCTCTAGGCATCCTTTGCATCAAAATATGTATCATTTATCTTAATGTATCCTTTGCACGAAAACATGCATTATTCATCTCTAGGAGTCCTTTACATGAGAACATGTGACATTCATCTCTAAGCCTCATTTGTATGGAAACATGCATCATTCATATCTAGGTGTCCTTTACATGAAAATATGCATCATTTATCTCAATGTATCTTCTACGTGAATACATACATCATTGACCAATTGCTTTTTCAAACACTTTAACATGTATCATTTATCTCCACATATCCTTTGTATGAAAAATGTATCATTCATCTCCACATTTTCCATGCATTAATCCTTTGCATAAAAGCATGCCACATTTATTTCATCATTTTCTTTATGCATGAAAACATGTATCAACCATCATCCCTCATTAATATCCTTATGCATGAAAGACATACATCTTTCATAATTCTTCAATACATTTTTTATGCATGAAAATGTGTATCAACACATCTTTTTTTTAATCACTAATAAGTTTCTAAGTTCTTTAAGTATGAAAATATACATCACGTATCGTTAATACCTCACATGAAAGCATGTACCAATCCTTTCGCCCATGTATTAATCTTTTTTCTTTACATATAAACATGCATTATCGCTTTTTCTCTCTATGGAAACATGCATCTTCCATACACATTAACCATATATACAACAAACTACCAACTTTCCTAAGTCACCAAGAGGTGTGAACACCCAGTCACCAAGAGGTGCGAATCAAAAGCTGCCAAATCGTGAAAATGCCAAGACATAAAAAAGCATAACAAGTTTGATTATGAAGGTGCGAGATAACAAGCTGTATCATGCAAATGTGAAATAGTAAGTTAGATCATGAAGACGTAAAATAGCTAAAGCAAATAAAACTCTAGGTATATTACTAAGTCTAATATTTGATATGCACTATTACTTTAGCATTTCATGACACGCACCAAAGTAGGGGCAACTATAGATGCTTGGATTTTAGGTGTAGAATTTTCCTCTACATTCGGACTTTGACTCGGCCCGAAAAGCCTGCAGTATAGACTCATTAATTTTTTATGCCTATGATGATAGCCAAAGACATGCTCAAGTAATAAGGCAAAGAACCTAAAATCATGGTCCATACAAACCATTATAGGGCAAGTCCATATAGACCTAATGCCACGAGATTCGCACAAACTAACATAAAACTGGCTTAGAGGAATAGAGTCCATAGCCCATGGTTCGCCAAGATAAACGAAAGCCTAGGTCTACACAAACCTATTAACCTTGAACCATGGTTCGCACAGACCTTCCACCAAAAAGCTTCTAAAAAATTAATCTTCCTATTTGAACTCTGATTCCTAATCTTACTACAACTTTATTCCTTCTAAATGGGAAAACTACCTAAAAACCCCCCAAATACCCTTTCATTAACCTATTTTATCACTAACAATCATCATAAATTAACCCAAAAATTTTAAGAGTCCAAGGTGAAGACTCCAATGCAAGATTCACTCTACTAGTCCTAAACCCTCATTGAAATAATTATTCTTTCAAAACTCAATATTTGTCTTATTGCTTGGTGCTAACTTTAAGGTAAGATCTGAGGCTTCTTTCATTCTTCATCTTCATTTATTATGTTCATGTCTTTTCTTTAACCAAGGATCTCCTAAGATTAATTGACATGTGAGGTGATTCTATGTGATCCCTACATCGATTATAGGCATAGGTTAACCTTTTAAATCATTTCAATCATGTTTTAATCATTCATTAGAAAAATTGTAATGGCATTTACTTCTTAGAACTAACAATTAAGTCCCCATGAACATATTTTAATGAAGGCTAAAGTCTGCGTGGACCTATTATTGGAATATGTATATAATATTAAGTCCGTACGGAATAATGTTCAATAATAGTTTTATATTCATTTTCTATATTCTGTTTTGACACTTGTTTAAAGTTTAATAATGCACGTTTCATTCGTATTAATTGCCATAGCATGTTAGTAATATGTATTAACATTAAATATGTCTTTTAATTAATCATAGTCATCATATTCATTGATATGCATATTATTAATATTTTGGAATTAACGTTAGGTTCGCAAGGACTCTATTTCATAAGGAGTGAAGTCTACATAAATGTCTATGCTGAATGAATACATTTTTATATGGTCTGTATAGACGTATGTTGTGTTGAACTATTCGTTAATCTCTTCTTATCATTAATTGTTCTAATCACCATTTTATTTATAATAATTGTTCATGTGTATTCCATACATATTTATATCTATATTTATACCTTTGAAATGCATTATAATAATTATTTGGTACTATTATTAGGTCTTCACGAACCTCTGTTTGTGTTACTAATCATTTTCTCTTGAGTTGTGTAAGATTAACCATCCATGTTGGATATGAGATCCAGATGGACATATCAGTTATGACATTTTGTAGTCCGCACAAACATAGGCCAAGGACTATAAAGAGTTCACGCTGACTTAGCAACGCCAAAGCGGAACCAGATGTTTATTCCTTGTTTATTTATTTGGTTTTGTACCTTTTATTTCCTTTGCTTGTTTTTGGGTTGTAATAGATAGTTTAACAATTTGTTTTATATGTAAAAAGCCTAACTTCACATTAATGATTTTTCTATCTAACTAATTAGTATTTTCATAACAAAACAATTTTGAGTTTTCCTTAATAAAGGTCATATAAAAATGTATTTCAAATAAAGGCCAATCTCCTAGTGAAGAGCGTTAGGCAATTTCTGCTATTTCCTATAAAGTTAAAGGTAGTTGTCAGGTCAAACAATAACTAATAAATGATCTAATTTATAGATGTTCAATTTACATTTATGCTTTGAATATTGCAACTTATTTTCTTTATGTGAAAAGGTGACATATATAATTTCAAATATAATACTTGCTTGCATGATTCAAGATTGATAAACATTAGAATATAAATAAAGATATATTATTAGGGCATAAATAAAATTTGATTCTAAACCTTTTTTGGGCAAAAAAATCAATGGTCCTGGTACAAAGCTAGATGACAACTCTAAACACTAACTACCTTATCCCTAGTACATCATAAAATCTGTAGATTACTTATATATTCATAAGCATGGTATTGAGATGTAATTATAGTTAATAAACCAAAGCTTGAAAATAAAGAAAGTATATGTATGATTCAAGATTTGAGACATATATGTGTATGATAATGATGCTTATTAAAAATGCATGAAGCGTGTAAAAGGATATAATAAAGCATAAACAATGAGGGAAAATATAATAATTTCCCTATGGTCATTTGTTGGCCAATTCTTGTCAAATAAACATAATCTATGATAAGTATGTGTAACATAAATAAACATGGTGGTTGGCCCATACAAGTTAGACAATCTAGTCTGGATAGATGAGCCGATCAACTAGGGAGTAGATATTAAGGTACTTTTATACCTTGATGAGACCTTTGGGTACGGATAAGACCTTTGTGGTTTGAATGAGACCTTCGGGCTGTATTTATGACTTTTAAGTCTAATGAGACTACAGGTTCAAATTTATATGACTTTCGGGTCAAATGACACCTTTGGGTGCAAATGAAACTTTCAAGTTTGAATAAGACCTTTGGGTTCGGATGAAACCTTTATGGCCTGGATGAGACCTTTGCGATTTAGATGAGACTTATATAGCCTGGTATCCTGTTATCCAGTATGGAGATATTGTCTATTGATTATGGGAAAAATAAAATGGAATAAGCTAATTATTAATGAGTATAAAAATGTAAATAACTACATGTATAATGATAACTATTATGCATGTATGAATGTATTTCATGATGCTGATGATAAATGTTCATTTCCCTATATTCTTATGTTGTTATATGAAGCATGTTGTGAATAAATCATTATAAAATGTAAATTGCATTTATGCTTATGTTACATATGTTATTGTATACACCACTAAGCTTTAAGCTTAGCACATTATTTATTTTTGTGATCTGTAGGAAGAAGAGTAAATTAAAGTAGTGGCCTCTTAATAGTAGTGTAAGATCAAGAGAGAAAGCTTTCTTCTAGTATTTTATGTGTGTATTATGTGTATAACATGATTAAGGCAGTCAGATGTATATAATAAGGGATTTGGGCCTAGACATGTTCTTAAATGTTGTATAACTCTTTAAAACAGTTGTATGGATACATATATACATGTGTGTATGTGTGTGTCTTATTCATGATGTCTAATATGTACATGCTTTAAGTTGGATGGATGAGTGTGTATGTTTGGATGATCAGAAGGATCAGTGTGAATTGGATATGATGTTTGAATATATAGAAGTGTTTTTCCTATAGGTTACTATTCATTATAGGAATAGTGTCACTGGTATAGCCGTTATGCTACAAGATTTTTGACACAATGTTTTCCTAAATAGTTTAACCTTTATATGGTTTTTGTTAAGACATGTTTTAAACAAATTGCATACTAAACACAGTTTCAAAAAAGTTTTAATTTATATGGGTTTTAAGTAAAGTAAGTTCGAATATTAGTTGTGTGCCATACCTTGTTTGGATTCAACAAGTGAGACAGGTAAGGGGTGCCACATTTAGTGGTATCAGAGCTCTAGTTTAGGCATTCCTTGGTACATAAGGGTTACATATGTGTGTCTTAGGTTTAAGATCATACATCAAATAAGTATACATTACTGAGGCTTATAAACTGTTCTTTTTTATACAGATCAATGATAAGTGATTCTATGCCATAGGGTGTTAGAGAAAGGTGGAAAGTCAAGCACCTTCTATAGTCAATGAGCCCACAAGGATAGGGACATAGGCACCAAGTGTTACTAGACAAGCTACATAGGAATAGTCGGCACTACTCTAACAGATTATCGAGCTCTTAAGGCAAACTACCACAGTCGCCACTCCACCTCTACCACTAGTACAACCATAACCTTCATAAGCACTATAAAAGACATGCCTTGAAAGGGTAAAGAATATAGGTTCTATGGATTTTGTGGGTACAGAGCTTGATAACTCAACTACTTTAGAGTTCTAGTTGGAAAGAATAGCTAGGAGGTCTTTTAATAACCAAGGTGTACTCCAGAAGAAAACATTATCTATACGACCTTTTTACTGTAAAAGAAAGCATTTAGATGGTGGGAGGCTATCTCTGAGCATAAGGCACCTAAGGATTCGATAGAGGCTGAATGATGCAAGAGGTTTGAAAAGGGGTTAAATCATGACACTAGGCTCTATGTGTTAGATGTATGCCCTAGAGCTCATGTAATAGCATTATATTTGTGTATTTAAACCTTATGAATTAATGTAAAAGGTATTTCTCTTTATATCATGATACTTTTATATACTACTTATAAGTGTTTGCAATGTCTTAAACCATGTTATAAAGTCCCTAGTATAAAATCACAGTGCAAAAGAGATCATGAAATGTTCATGATATGAGACTCTTATTGCATGCAAATGTGATATACCTAAATATCCCTGATCATAGCATTAACAATGTGGGACATTGTTAATGTAGATAAATCAACACATGTTAAACATCTTGATTGGATCAAGGAGTAGTTCTCACAAGCTATAAGCATAGAGATACTTGGAGTTAACATGTGGATGCTTACTTGGGAAGTAAGTACATCAAAGACTGACCATAAGATCTTTAAAAGAATACTTAATCTATGTTAGTGAAAGTATCTCATCATATCAGTGGTATAAGTATCCTTAGACTTGAGATCACTAACTATCTTAAATATAGAGTGACATACTTTGACTCTAAGGCTTTTACTTCGAATAAGAAGTATACATAGCAAGGTGCTTAGGTATGGCATGGCATATTTAAAGATAGGGTAGTAATCAATAAAGGATTCACCACCCTAGATTATAGTAGGGAGTTCATCTCATAGTTCTGATGAGTAATCTTTAATCATAAATCTTTGGCCAAAGTAAAAAGCCATGTGTGAATAGGACTCACAATGGGCATTTTTAGAATAAAGGTAAAATTATCAAAATAATATTTTCAGGGCTTAATTAGACATTCTTAGATATGTTTTTAGTTGACACAAGTCCATACTCTAAATTGGATAGTGTAAAAGATGTTGAAAGGAGTTTATTACACTATAAATGTATATCAAAAGGTTAGTCAAACCACTTACTTTTTGACACTTAAGTAATCATGATGCATGGCTGGATGGCTCTCTTAACTAGTACATAAGTGTTATATCAATTGGAGAATTGGTATTGATTTAATAGGATTGAAGCTATAGAGTCCCAGTTGGACTAGGACTCTATTTCACTATATGTTATTAAGCTGCTTTGGAAACCCAAAGGTCACACACATATAGGAGAAAATTAATGAGGTAAAACCACAAAGTATTTAATGATATGGGATGTCATTAAATAAGGAGAAAAAATGAGAAGGCTTATTAGGGTTGGAGCCAAAGAGAAAAGCTTAAAAAATTAATTAAGTGGTAATTAAATGTTTTAAGTGATTGGGTCATAAATGGACCTTTTAGTTAATTAATTAAAAGCCCATTTTTTTTATTTAACATTTCAAGGTTTTAAAGGCTAGAAAATCTAACCAAGGGGTAAATAAAAATGGTATAAAAACCCTCTAAAATTCGTTCACAATAGGAGAGCCACAATGAAGAGAATAGTTCTCTACCATTGTTGCAAATTCACCTTCTTTTGAGCCTTCACCTTCTTATTCCTTCTTGAATTTTATTTCTTACTAGCACCTAGAAATAAAATTCACTTGTCCATCTCTTCAAAAGTTCACATTGAATTTGCTACTAGTGTGGATACCTTAGAGGTGTTCCTAAGAGGATCACTATGGTTTGTGACAAAGCGATAAGGCAAAAAGCTACAAATAGGAATCATGCAGAGAATCACTATAAGTTCTAATTCTATGATTTCTTTAATTTTTGTTTTATAATTTGTCAATGTTCCAACCTTGCTGGGGTTCCTTGGATATTTAATTTCCACTTCACATGAGTCCATGGAAACCAACATGTGCAATTGCCCTTCTAGACCTATACAACTACTGTATTAGCCTAAGATATGTGTAGTGGCCCTACTGGACCTATACGGCTACTACACTAGCCTACGATAAGTGTAGCAGTCATTTTGGACCTAAATAGTTGCTCCACCAGTCTAGATATATGTAATAGCCCATTTGGACCCATATGACTACTACAATAGCATAGATATATGTAGTGGCCCAGCTAGACCTATACGATTGCTACACTAACCTAGATATGTGTAGTGGCCTATCTAGACCTATACGACTACTACACCAGCCTAGAAGGCATTGAAATACCCTAATAGCTACTATCCATGCCTAGTTGATTAGCCAACCTATCCAGAGTGAATTGTTTAATTGTATAGGCCATCACCATCCTTTATTTTAGTTTGACATGCTTAATATTGTTTTTTATATGTTCTACACATCAATTGGTCAACAAATTACAGTAGGGAATTTATCATCTTTTTATCATCATAATAATCATATCAATATCATTTCATTTCTTTAGAGTCATAAAACATATCTCATTCTCAGGAGATACCTTTCAAACTTTACATTGTATTCATCATTCTTATATTATGTTTTCTTTTCTCATAAAAGCATTAGGCATGTTATTTTCATGTGATTATGCCATTCAACCATGCAACTTATACTTTTAGGCCTTACACATCTTATATTCACTCTAGTCATAATTATTATTCCATTATTTAAGCATGGGCTTACATGACAATATCATACTCATGCTTTCTTAATTACATATGTTTACATAATTTCTATGTCTTTTACATTTATTACATGATTATCCTTTATCATGCATCTTATTCTTTAGTATCACAAATTATCATTTCTACATTTGTAAGTCTTATATACATTATCCTCATGATCCATTTCAGTCAATGCCATTTCATGTAACATTAGGCCATAATGAGTATATTCATGCCTTTATTAATAATGTCCATGTTAACTAACTCACATCATGTCTTATTACATCCTAATGTCAATATATATATATAGTCATTGTCATCATATCAAACCCATCCATAATTCTTACATGTTTAATCCATTTTTGTTTATAATCATCACAACACACACATACTTTAAACAAATATCATTATACCATGCTGTATGATTTCGGCCAACATAGCATTTCTAAATAGCCATTCATCATTTCATGTTAACAAGCTTTATTGAAACCTAACTATCATTCAATCCATTAATAATTACCAACACATTTGTTACACACACTATTAATACATTACAAGCCACACATGCACACTTTAATGATTACAAATACTTAACATAATCAACTTAAATCATGTTTATATGTTATATGCACTAACATTTCATTTCTACTTGTAATTATTCAATTTACCTCTTAGTGTATAATATACACTCAATAAGCGTATAAATACGAAGTCCTTTCCTTCATAGCCTTTATTATACCTAATGATACACACACACACACACACACATATATATATATA
>CANXYI011875260.1:0-14608 GCA_948208565.1 Hura crepitans | reverse complement strand
CAAGTAAATGTCTATAGCCAAGTTTGACTGTTCAATTAGTGCAGTGGTACTACAAAACCTACACTGTTACACTGGCAAAGATCAAGTAAATGTCTATAGCCAAGTCTGACTATCCAACTAGTGTAGTGGTTCGGTAGGACCTACATTGTTGCACCAATAAGATCAAGTAAATGTCTACAGCCATGTTTGACTATTTGACAAGTGTAGTGGTCCTGTAGGACCTATGCCACTGCATCAGTAAAGATCAAGTAAATGTCCATGACAAGTCTGACTATCCAACTAGTGTAGTGGTCCTATAGGACCTATGCTGCTACACCGACAAAGATTAAGCAATTGTCCACAACTAAGTTTGGCTGTCTAACTAGTGCTGTGGTCCTGTAGGACCTACATCCTGCACCAGCAAAGATTAAGCAACTCATTTTATGTTTATTTCTTTACTGATTAAGTCCTTATAATATTTAAAATTTAAAAATAGTCAATTATAAATTTTAGCTTGCAGTCCATTTTTATCCCGGTCCAGTATAGCCGTAATTTAACTTTACCAGGTAAAATTCCCAATTAAGTTTTAAGCTCTGTTAAGGCAAATCATGGTGTGTTATGTCTCATTTTATCACATAGATGGTTCTCATGAAATTTCCATTTCCTATCAAGAGACATTTTTCATTCGGGTAGTGGTTAACTAGATAGTTATAGGTTCATTACTTAACTTGCGATAACAAATTTAAGGTCCATTTCATAACATTTTTTAGTATAGTTTTTTTTACCACTCATCTTATATATACCTTAGGCCTAAAGCTATCATTAATTGGACCACTTAAAAAGGTTGAACAATAGGCACATAGGCCACTCCATATTATAGTTTCAATTAGCCCTTTTAGGCACCAAGTTGAAACACACTCCACAGGCATTACCAAGTTCATCTTTTTGCTCAATTTATATTAAATCTTAGGCCACCTCTCAAGTTAATAATTTAAGCTTCTACTCATACTTTAAATACGTTCATTTCTTTTATGTTTGTACCACATCACTTTCATATATTCATTTAGTTTATGCCAAGCCAATTACACCATTTTAGGTATATTATCTCAAGCTTTAAGTACATATTCATTACACTTACTTAACCCTAATTTTCAAGCCATTTTCCTTAGCATTTCTTTTGGGTATGGTTATCTATTAGCTTTGATGAAGCATTTGTTTAATGTCTATTATACATTCAACCTTCCATCTATAGCCTAAAAGCATTCATAGACATACATTTACATTGGCATACCATTTAAGGTAATTTATGCCCCTCATGTGTCTTAGCCATTACTAGATATGTATCCCTTCATTTATGCCACACTACCATTTAATATATATTATAGGCCTAGTCCACTTATTAATCAAGCTTGATCATTTGTATACACTATTAAGTCACTTGCCAAACCAAGTACTATACAAACACCCACACATTTATGTCCCCTACCTCTCGGCCACTTATCCTATTAATGCCAAACACATAAACTTCAACTCAAGCACATTAGAATTCCTTATACATTACTATTTTAACAACATTTCACCATAAAAAAACACTTTAGCTATCCACACACATACTTGTATATGTCCTACACCTCTCAGCCACATCACCATATCACTACCAAAAACATAATAATCCACCTTTCTAAGTTAATGTTCATTACAAAACAACCTAACAACCTTCACAAGCATACAATCACCATGTTTAATTCTCACCAATCCATCCTAAGGCTATATACATCTCTCGGACAACAATTCATTCACACAAGACAAGCAAGTTTTTAAGAAAAAAACTTTTTATTTCAACATTCAATTGCTTATTTCTCTAAGGAATTTCATGTAGGCCTTAAGATATCATTAATTGGACACAATCTCAGCAATCCTAAAGCACAATTCCAGCCCCTAAAGATGGAGTGCCATGCAAAAATACTCAAGTTCATGTCCTTGCCAACGAGAAACACTTGAAGCTTGCAACACCTCTAATTCTAGCCCACCACGGAAGCTTTGCTTCACATTCTTTAAGCCATTTTCTTCTTTAATTTCCTTTAGACATAATCCACACACATAACCTTAGATATTAGGCACCAGAAGGCATCATTTCCAACTAAAAAACCCTAAGGAAACTCAAAGAAAAGGCAAGAAACTCACCTAAGGCACCCTGTTGGACTGCTTCTATCTAGTAAATTTCTAAGAATTTTAATTAATTGATGAAGGCTCCTTTTTCTGTGCTTCTTTTTCCCTTAGATTCCTAACTTCCATAATTGAATTTAAGAAGCAAAAAGTCATAGAATTGGCTAAAGAAAAGTGATGAAAATGGCTCCCCACAGTAAAAGTGGCGTCGACTTCTGGGCAGTAAAAGGGAAGAATGGTTTTTCTTTGTTTTAGTGGAATTATCCACTTGTCAAAGTAATTTGCCACTTGGCATGGCCTATAAACTAGGTGGCATAACATGGGTAAGTTCTATGGCCACTCGAACCATCCCAAAATGGCTCAATTTTTGGCAAAACTTTGAAAATTCACCAAAATTCTCATAGGCCATAAAAAATTACATTGTTTGTTTTTAAATTCCTATTTTAATCCCCTTTACATGCTCATAAATTTTTGTAGCCAAATTCCATCGATAAGGTAGTTTTCAGAATACCTCGATTTGCATACCAATCTAAAAAATTTTGAGAATTTACAAACGACCTTGGAATTAAAACATTCTTTCACCAATGAGCTTAGTGGAATTTTTGAGCATCATGGTCTAATATTTTTGGGTCCATCCGAGCACATCTCGAGTTATTCCTAGCTTAACTAAATTTTATCACATAGATTAGTAGCTTACTACCTGAAATGAATTATTGGTTCTATTAAATTTTTAAATTTTGCCTTTTTAATCATTTTAATGCCCCTTGAAGTTTTCTAACTAGTGCTGCTGCCTCAATTTACATGTAAGTGACCTAGCACCTTGAGCGCACTTATCAGACCCAATGGCACTATTCACGGAGCCTCGAAACATAGGCATTACAGCTCTTCCCCTCTTAAAAAAATTTTATCCTCAAAATTGCCTCGAGTAATTAAGTGAGGATGCTGGGTTTTTATCTATTTCACTAGCTTTTATATAATTTCTTTTGTATTATGGTGCCTTCATAGCACGTTAACCTATGGCATGGATTTATTTCTCATTATCTCACTTCCCAAGACCAAGTCTGAACCAATTCCTTTTCATAACTTAAATTACTCTTTTCATAGGCTTAAATTAGACCGTGCTTCAATATCTATCAACAGTAGCTCTCAGTCTACCTCTGACCACTTTCACTTTTTCCTTTGCATTTTTGATCACCTCAATACCAAAATTTACTTTTCTCCACTTTACTCCACCACAGAGAAGGTCAGTGTTGTCTGCCATATGAAACTTCATAAGGTACCCTTCTCAGATTAGATCGATAACTATTGTTGTAAGCTAGTTCTGGTCAAGATAGGTACTAATTCTAGCAACCTTTAAACTCAATAGCATATCCTTAAGTATTGGTATCAACCTCTTTGACTGTTCTTCATTCTAAGGATGAAAAGCTATGCTATAGGCCAATCTAGTTCCTAATGCTTCCTGTAGCTTTTCCAAAATCTAAAAGTGAAGCGAGGATTTTTATTAGAAATAATAATTATTGGCACACCTTGTAATCTTACTATCTCATCAAAACTGAGTCTAGCTAGCTTTCCTAATGAATAATCCCTTTTGACCGGGATAAAGTGAGTTGTTTTAGCCAATCTATCAACAATCACTCATATAGAATCATAGTTACCTCTGGTCATAGGTAAACCCATTATGAAATCCATAGTTATCTTTTCCCATTGCCACTCTAATATTGCTATAAGATGCAGCAATCCAGAGGAAACTTGATGTTCAGCTTTCACTTATTGGCAAGTTAGACACCTGGCAACATATTCTGCCACATCTCTTTTCCTCTCAAGCCACCAATAATGAGACTCTAGGTCTAAATACATTCTTGTGCTCCCAGGATACATAGAATAAGGAGCTTCATATACTTCCTTTAGTATCTGCAACCTTAGGTCATCTGTACTAAGTATACATAACCTATTTTGATAATACAAACACCTATCTTTTGTCAATTCAAATGCTGTGGCCTTCCCTTTTTTAGCTTTACTTGCCATCTAAACTAGTTGTTCATCTTTCATCTGATTTTCCTTAATTTGCTATTTACAATCTAGCTTCACCTATAATTAAGCCAACACAACATCTTTAAGAGTGTACTAAAACCTAGCATTCATAACTTTCAAAGTCATCATAAACTCCCTGCTTAAATCATCTACCACCATATTGGCTTTCCTTAGGTGGTAATCAATTAGATAAGTATAGTTTGTTATAAGCTCTAACCACCTCTTTTTCTTTAGTTTAACTCCTTTTGAGTGAGAAGGTATTTCAAACTTTTATGATATGTATGTATGTAGCATTTCTCTCTATACAGCTAGTGCCTCCATATTTCAAAGCAAAAACACTAGCAGCTAGCTCCACGTCATGAGTAGGATAATTTCTCTCATATGGCTTCAATGATTTTAAAGCATAAGCTAATATTGTTCCATCCTACTTTAATTTACTAGGGTTATTTTGATCCCTTCTGCTAAAACTATGTGCCCTAAAAAGCAACTTCACTAAGCCAAACTCATACTTACTGAGCTTAGTATATAACTATTTCTCTCTCTGAATCTATAACACAATTGATGTTCATACACTTCCTTCACTTTAGAATACACCCTAATATCATTTATGAACACACCACAAATTGATCAAGATCAAGTTGGAAAAAAATTATTCATTGGGTTTATAAAAGCTGCTGATGTATTGGAGAGCCCAAATGGCTTTACCAAGAATTTATAGTACCTATATTAGATTCTAAAAGCAGTTTTGGAAATATCAGCATCTTTAATTCTCAACTGATGATACCCTAATCTTAAATCAATCTTGTAAAATGCACTTGTACCCCTCAATTAATAAAAAAGACCATCTATTTTAAGCAATGGATATTAGAGCTATACTAGGATATGTCTCAAATTCCAAGTTAATTTCTTTCTAAGATAGTGGACCTGGAAATTCATTAAGGAATATATTAAGAAATTCAAAAGGAATTAGAATATGTTCTAGATATGAGTTGGAAACATTTATGTCTATAACATAGGCTATATAGGCCTCACACACATTTTGGAGAAGTTTTTATGTTTTAACAATAGAGGTAAGATTATTTAGAAGATTTCCCTTACAATCCACTATCACTATCTATCCCTCTATAGTTTGGAGGGTTAATTTCTTATGGTTATAGCCAAATTATGGCTTGCTACTTAGTCGACCAATCCATTCCTAGCATCACACTAACTCATGGAATGGTAGATCAATTAGATTAAGAGAAAATTAATATTCATGCCTCACTAAAGGATTCTCTCTTCTCCTAACCAATCCAAACTACCCTTGATACCTCTCTTGACAAGTAAGAGACGTTGAGGATCCATTTCTATCACCTATTATGCCATAAATATTATTAGCTTGAGAGAACAATTAAAGTTTACTTGTAAAGACTTATGCAAATTGGTGGGACTATGTTTTTCTCTATCCGTAATACCCTACTAAGATTAGGGCTTAGGCTGGGATGGGGACTGTCCCTCTTTTTTTTTTCTTATCATCTTCTAACACTGCATCAGATTGTCCCATAATAAATTGCCTTTTCCTCTAAAAGAGATCCTTTCTCTTACACTATCCCTTTCATGTCACATGCAGTTGCCGTTAGCACTGCAAAATCTTTCTCTTTAGGTTTACTGCCTGTATTTTCAATTTCATTCTTTCACCCTGTCAGAAATCTCTTGCATTTATCTTTTTTTGTATCATTCAACTATTCCACACTTTTGAATGTCCTATCTATCTAGTACTCAATTCTGGAAACATCATACTTCTTCCTTCCTTAGTAATTAATAGCTCCATATTTTTCTCTAACCTTGCTAAAGAAGTGTCTTATGTAAGGGCGAATGGTAGGGGTAGAGATGGATTAGCAACAATGGTAGTATATCTGAGCAGATTTACTATATGGTATACTAGAGTAAGAGATACTTTTGCTTGTTATTGACTAGGCTCTAGTGACTATGGTTGCTGTGTAACACTACTGGGTTCAGGTATTAATGCATTACCTTCCCTTGCACAGTTATGAATGCAAAACTAGCCATTTCCTTGGCCTCTCCTTTGGGTACCTGATCAGCCTTATGTTTATTACAAAAGGACTTACCTATCAGCCTTGTGCAGTGTAACAGTTCAGAGGAATATGACCTTAGATAGTTGCACTTATGTACACTACCTAAGTACATTAAACCTATGCTCTGATACCACAGAATGTAACACCTCCTACCAGATCTCTGAAGAAACCCAATAGGCGGTGCACTTCTTTTTAGGTCACCCATCATAATTTTTCTACCTTGCTCATTCATTTAACTTTAATTTATTTTATATTCTTTAACTCTATTTATCTCTAAATTCATTCCTATTTAATCTTACACACTATTTAGGGTCATACCATATCAATCATGCTAATATTAGCCAAATACAAGTTAATAAGTCATTTATTTACTTATTAAAACCAAAGCAAATCATAGTTTTATACCCTTATTATAGGTAGCATTCATAATCTTTATGGTTAAGCTAATAGGTACTGTACATGTGAAATTACCAAAATGCTCTTATATATGTACGGTTCAATTATTCAGGTGACTGTGTCATATTATGCCTTGCATTATATTCCAGTATCACAGGTAATTTATTTTACTTAATTTAATTCATTTTAGCTGGCCTGTCTAGAAAGACGACCCTGACATACAATGGACCTAGAAGGACAAAAAGAAATTGTGCAATGATCTATATCTTGCACCCTAACCGTGCACTAGCCAGATTAAGTGAATGACCATAGCCAAGTCTGACTATTCAACTAGTGCAGTGGTCCTACAGGACCTACGCCACTGTATTGATAAAGATCAAGTAAACATCCATAACCAAGTCCAACTATCTGACTAGTGCAGTGGTCCTATAGAACCTATGCCGCTACACTGACAAAGATCAAATAAATGTCCATAGCCAAGTCTGACTGTCCAACTAGTGTATTGGTCTTGTAGGACTTATGCCACTACACTAGCAAAGATTAAGTAAATGTCCATAGCCAAGTCTAATTTTCTGACTAGTGTAGTGGTCCTGTGGGACCTACACTATTGTATCGATAAAGATCAAGTAAATGTCCACAATCAAGTCTGACTGTCTGACTAGTGTAGTGGTCCTGCGAGACCTATGCCGCTACACCAGCAAAGATCAAGAAAATGTTCACAGCTAAGTCTGACTATCTAATTAGTACAGTGGCCTTGCAAGACCTATGCCATTGCACAGACAAAGATTAAGCAACTCAATTTATGTTTATTTCTTTACTGATTAAGTCCTTATAATATTTAAAATTGAAAAATAGTCAGTTATAAATTTTATCTTATAGTCCATTTTTATTCTAGTTAGGTATAGCTGTAATTTGACTCACCGAGTAAAATTCCCAAGTAAGTTTTAAGTTCTATTAAATCAAATAATCATGGTGTGTTATTTCTTATTTTATCACATAGGTGGTTCTCATGAAATTGTCATTTCTTATCCAGAGACATTTTTGGTTCAGGTAATAGTCAACTGGATAGTTATAGGTTCATTACTTAACATACGACAACAAATTTAAGGTCCATTTCACAACATTTTTCATTATAGTTTTTTTACCACACAACTTACATGTGCCTTAGGCCTAAAGCCAGCATTAATTGGGCTACTTAAAAGGTTAAACAATAGGCATATAAGCCACTCCATATTATAGTCTGAATTAGCCCTTTTAGGCACCAAGTTGAGACACACTTCACAGGCATTACCAACTTCATCTTTTTGCTCAATTTATATTATATCTTAGGCCACTTCTCAAGTTCATAATTCAAGATTTTACTCATACTTTAAATATATTAATTTCTTTTATGTTTGTAGCACATCACTTTCATATATTCATTTAGATTATGCCAAGCTAATTATGCCATTTTATGTACATTATCTCTAGCTTTAAGTATTTATTCATTACATTTACTTAACCCCAATTTTCATGACATTTCCTTAGCATTACTCTTTGGTATGGTTATGTATTAGCTTTGATCAAGCATTTGTTTAATGTCTATTATACTTTCAACCTTCCATCTATAGCCTAAAAGCATTTATACACATAAATTTACTTTGGCATACCATTCAAGGTAATTTATGCCCCTCATGTGTTTTAGCCATTACTAGATATGTATCCCTTCATTTATGCCACACTACCATTTAATATATATTATAGGCCTAGCCCACCTATCAATCAAGCTTGATTATTTATATACACTATTAAGTCACTTGCCAAAACAAGTACTATACAAACACTCACATATTTATGTCCCTTACCTCTTAGCCACTTATCCCATTAATGCCAGACACATAAACATCAACTTAAGCACATTAGAATTCTGCATACATTACTATCTTAACAACATTTCACCACAAAAAAAAAAACACTTTAGCTATCTACACGCATACTTGTATATGTCCTACAACTCTCGGCCACATCACTATATTACCATTAAACACATAATAATCCACCTTTCTAAGTTAATGTTAATTACAAAACAACCTAACAACCTTCACAAGCATACAATCACCATGCTTAATTCTCACCTAACCATCCTAAGACTATATACATCTCTCAGCCAACAATTTATTCACACAAGATAAGCAAGTTTCTAATAAACAAACTTTTTATTTCAACACTCAATTGCTTATTTCCCTAATAAATTTCGTGTAGGCCTTAAGATATCATCAATTAGACACAATCTTAGCAATCTTAAAGCATAATTTAAGCCCTTAAAGATTGAGTACCATGAAAAAAATACTCAAGTTCTTTTACTTGCCAAGAAGAATCACTTAATGCTTGCAACACCTCTAATTCCAGTTGACCATGAAAGCTTTCCTTCACCTTCTTTAAGCCCTTTTCTTCTTTAATTTCCCTTGAACATAATTCACACACATAGCCTTAGATGTTAGTCATTACAAGGAATCATTTCTAACCAAGAAACCCCAAGGAAACTCAAAGAAAAGGCAATAAACTCACCTAAGGCACCATGCTAGATTGCTTTTATCCAGTAAATTTCCAAGAATTTTAATCAATTGATAGAGGCTCCTTTCTCTATGCTTCTTCTTCCTTTAGATTTCTAACATCCAGAAATGAATTTAGAAAGCAAGAAGTGGTAGAATTGGCTGAGGAAAAGTGATAAAATTTGATTTCCATAGTAAGAGTGGTGTTAGCTTCTAGTCAATAAAAGGGAAGAATGGCTTTTCTTTGTTTTAGTGGAATTGTCCACTTGTCAAAGTAATTTGCCACTGGAAATGGCCCATAAACTAGGTGGCATAACACAGGTGGGTCCCATAACCACTTAAACCATCCCGAAACAGCTTGATTTTTGGCAAAATTTAGAAATTCACCAAAATTCACACATGCCTAAAAAAATTACACTGTTTATTTTTAAATTTCTATTTTAATCCCCTTTACATGCTCATAAATTTTTGCAACCAAATTCTATCGATAAGGCAATTTTCAGATTGCCTTGATTTATGTGCCAATCTCGAAAATTACGAGAATTTACAAATGACCTCAAAATTGAAAAATTCTTTCACCAATGAGCTTAGTGGAATTTTTGAGCTTTAGGGTCTAATATTTTTAGGTCCATCCAGGCATATCCTAGGTCATTCCTGACCCAACTAAATTTTATCATAGATCAGTAGCTTATTGCTTGGAATAAATTATTAGTTCTACTAAATTTTAAAAATTTTCCTTTTTCCTCATTTTAAGGACCCTTGAAGTTTCCCAACCAGTGCTGCCACCTCGATTTTAAGTGACTCGGCACACTTCCTAGACCCAGTGGCACTTTTTACAGAGCCTCAAAAAATGGGCATTACATCTATGGTCAATCTAATCTTCTCAAATTTATCTCTATACACGATCCAATCTCCTTAAATTTAGCTTTATGCCTAATCCAATCTCCTTAGATTTAGCTCCATTCTCAATATAATCTTCTAGGATTTAGCTCTATGCTGAATCTAATCTTGTTGGATTTAGCTCTATTCCTAATCCAATCTCTTCGAATTCAACTCAGTGCTCAATTTAATCTCTTTAGATTCAACTACATACCTAATCAAATCTCTTTGAATTCAACTCTATGCCCAATCTAATCTCCTTGAATTTAGCTCTATGCTTAATCTAATCCTCTCTAATTCAACTCTATGCCTAATCCAACTTCCTCAAATTCAATTCCATGCCTAATCTAAGCCTTTAGGATTTAACCTTATAAGTAAATCCAATCTTTTCAAATTTAGCTTAACAGATAAATCCAACATTTTTGCATCCAGCCTCACAAGCAAATCCAACCCTTTCAGATTTTTCCTTATAAGCAAATCTAATCCTTTATGATTTATCCTTACAAGCAAATCTAACCTTATTAGATTTAGCCTTACAAGCAAATCCAACCTTTTTGGATTTAGTCTAACAAGCAAATCCAACCCTTTCAAAATTATGCAACAAGTTAGTTAGGTCGCAATGAGGCAAAACAACATAACTTGAAAGTAAAGACGCACTCAGATCTAGTTGGATTTTCACTTCACTTGAGGATAAGCAGACAACCATATTCAATTTAGTTTATCTTCACAATATCAATCTTTTTTTGAATGAAATATATAATTCAGGCCTAGCTAGATTTTGCTTTGATTTTGAGGCAGGCATTTATATTTGATGTAGGTTTATGCTAAGTAAGTATAACTTTAGGTGAGTAACTTGAACTCAAGTACTTTGAAGTGCACTAATTTAATCTTTGCATTTTTATTGCACACACTAAAGTGGGGGTAACAGTAGATGCCCTACATTTAGGCTTATGATAATAACTAGAGATAGGCTCAAGCAATAAGGCAAAGAACTTAGAACTTTGGTCTATATGGACCAACTTTGTGTAAGCCCACCTAAACTTCATGCCATAAGGTTTGCACCAATTAATAAAGACCTTATAATGCCAGTGAATTAAGGCTTCGTGAACAGTGCCACAGGGTTTGAGAAGTGTGCCTAGCTTGCCAAGTCACTTGCAAATAGATGAGGTAGTGGCACTAGTCATGAAACTTCGAGGGGCCTTAAATTGATGAAAAGTTAAAATTTAAAAATTTAGCAAGCCAATAATTCATTCCAAGTAGTAAAGAATGCATCTGTGCAATAAAATTTTTTTAGGCCGAGATTGACTTGGGATGTGCTCGGATAGACACGAAAATAGTGGACTCTGAAGCTCAAAAATTCCACTAGGTCCACTGGTGAAAGAATTTTTGGATTCTAAGGTCTTTTGCAAATTCTCTTAATTTTTAAGATTGACATACAAATCGAGGCAGTCTGAAACCTATCTTATCAATGAAATTTGGACACAAAATTTTACAGGTAGATAGAGGGAATTAAAATGTGAATTTTAAATTGAAATGTATAATTTTTTGAGGTCCAAGTGAATTACTATGAATTTTTGAAGTTTGCCAAATAATTAAGATGGTTTTGGGATTTTTGGGAGGTTCTAAGAACCCTTGTCATGTCAAAAGGGATCCATACCATGCCAAGTGGCCAAAAAGGCTTGCCAAGCAACAAAACCCATTTGACATGTGGAATTCCACCAAATAGAATGGAAAATTTTTTTTTTCCTTCCTCTTCTACTGCTGTTGACGCTAGGGAGACAATTGAAGGGCTATAACTCTCTAATTTCTACACTAAAAATGGTGATTCTAGTTTCCAAATTCAGCTTTGTCTATTAGGCATAAAGAACTTCTCAATTTGGAGTTAAAATTCATCAAAGATCACTAGTTTAGACTATCCAAAATTGAGACCTTTAAGTGAGTTCATGGCTATTTCTTCTACATTTCTTGGGATTTTTAGCTGCCATTTGATGCTAGATCATGCCCAACCCCTATGTGATTGTGTGTGTGTGTGAGGTGTTTGTGGCAATTGGGTGGCAAATTGATGTCTACAAAGAGGGAGGAAAGTTACCGAGGAAGCTAGACAAACTAGTGTTCTTATGGATTCAAGGGGCTTTTCTGACTTGTAAGTGAATTTAAAGCATTTCTTTCATGTAAATAAGGTGACTAAGATGATGAACAATAGTTTAGGATGGTTGGTAAGTTGAGTTTATGGATAATTACTCTAATGTGAAGGTTTATTAAATGATGACTTTGTGAATTAGGGAGTAATAGTTCAAAGAACTTGGAAATTTTGCTTCAATTGCTTATTGATTTTGGTATGTATGGATATTTGGATGGGATACATGATGCCTAGAATATGAATTAAGGATTGCTTGGCATGTTAGAATGAGAATTTTTGTAGTGGTGGTTGGAAAATGTTAGGAGATGTATTTTCTATGCTTGTACTCGAGAGCTACCATGAATGAATTCTATGTGTGATGTTTGATAAAGAACATATAAGTAGATGAACCTATGAGAATTGGCTTGGAATTGAGTATGTATGTGTGTATTTATGTCCATGTCATATATGTGTAGATAGATATTGATATATTGCAAAAAAGGAATGGAATTATGTATTATTTTCCTTGGTACTTAAGAGGAATGTTGATGGCAATATGGCATGTAATTATGCTTATTGAAGTGTTAGGTATATAAATTATAATGGTTAGACAATTGGCTTATAATGACCTTAAATTGAACAATACATATGGCATAATGATATTTTAAATTAGCTTTGAGAATGTATCTTTAAATGGCTAAAAAGGTTGAACTAAAATATATGGCAATGGCTTAGAATAATTACTTAAAAAGTGACTTGAAATGAACTATGAGAAATGAACATAAACTTATGCCTTTGGGGCCAGATTTAGGATATAAGCATAAATGGCAATTGTGCCTATTGTTTGGCATTGGAAGTGGTCTAGATATGATTGGCCTTAGGCCTATGAATGTGCTTAATAAAATGTTGAAAACTATGCTAAAATTTGATTTAAAATAGTCTTAGAAATGTGTTTTGAAAAATGGTCGAAATGACCTATAATTGTCCAGTTGAACATTACCTGGACCAAAAATGTCACTGAAAAGAAAAATGTTAATTTCATAAGAAATAATGTCATGATAAATTATAACATATTAAACCTTGTACATTGGTAATAATAGAATTAAAAATTAATTTGGGATTTTTACTCGACAGAGCCAAAATGTAGTTATACCAGACTGGCTAAAAAATAAACAGGGTAATAAAATTTATAACTGTCTGTTATTGCAACTTAAATATTATAAAAGCAATATTTATCAATAAAATGGACTTAAAATAAGCTATTTGGCTTATTATTTAGACACCCACTAGATGGGTTGACTAGTCAACTTAGGGTTTTCGCAGCTGCTAGTTGTCTAATGTTCAGGCAATGAATCTTATTTGTGGCTAAGGAGGCCTACGTACTGATCTCTATTATGTCACATAGATTTTGAGATATTATTTGTGGCTAGGGAGGCCTACGGACTGATCTCCATTATGTCATATTCCTAATGATGTTTAATTATGGGTAGGGAGGCCGTTAATCTCTATTATGTCACACAGATGTTGAAATCTTATTTGTGGTTAAAGAAGCCTATGGGCTGATCTCCATAATGTCACATATGTCGATGCAGTAGCCGAGGTCCAGAATGAGGACCACTGCACTAGTTTATTTTCCCTCTAGGTCCAGTATTTGCAAGTGTCATCTTTCTAGTTGGGCTAGTGAATTGAATTAGGAGAATAATTTAGAAGGTCATGGAATAAAATTAAGTATAATTAGATAATATTTTATGAGTAATTGATGAAATACAAACTTAAGAGCATTTTGGTAATTTTACACATATGTTATTAAATAAATTGATTAATGTAAAGCATGCATGCTATGAATATTAATAACTATTTTAAATAATTTATATGAGTCAAAAAGGTTATTTCATGACATATAAATGCCTTAGGGGTATTTTTTGTAATTTGGCACTATATTATATAAATTGAATCAAATGACTTGGAAAACTTAGTTATTAGATTACACATGTATGAAAAGATATGATACCATGATTTAAATGCTTTAAGTTCACCATTAAGTATCTCGTATACTCAGTGTACCTATTTTAGTGTGCAGGTAATCAAGAGCATAATCTTACCTTGTAAAGCATGTAAATAAGAGTTTAGAGGATACACTTGAAGGAATATAAAGTAAATGTTGTATAGTTTTGATATATATGCACCTAGGTGGGAATGGGGTAGAAAACATGTGTTCAAGTTCTATAAATGTGCTATATATAAGTATGCATAAATTGTTGATGTAAATAAAATAGAACTATATGTTTTCGTTGCGAATGTATGTTCAGAAATGATGCTTGTTGATGATGTGAGCCTAAGGCTCTCTATATATGTAAGTTTCTATCTGTGGCCCGAGGCCTGTGATTGCAGTGTGATAGTGGCTGATGTTAGTTTGAGAATGGGGGACCAGA
>CANXYI011875259.1:0-20923 GCA_948208565.1 Hura crepitans | reverse complement strand
TTTTATTTTTGTACCCTTTTGTATTCATAAGTAAAATGACAACCTGAGCCTTTTGAGGAAAAGAGAAGGCCTAGGCTGACTTCGGGTGTCCCATATGACCTTGTTGGGTATGTGTAATCACTTTAATTTGCCTCAAATTTGTATTTAATGTATTAATTGCTTTATGCTCATATTAGTCATAAATGGTATTAAATGCTCAAAAATATAATAAATGTTATAATTGTAAATTATGATGAATGGAATGATAAATGCTTGATATGAGATGCTTTAGAGTGATTATGAGTGATAGAAATTGCTAGAACGTTGATGTTGAGTTCATTAATGCATTATGCAGGATAAAAATTGATTATGCCATGTTATGTGTCATATACCTAAAAGTGTGTGCATATGATTATTGTATGATTTAAACATGTGGAATGGATGTAATATATAATAAAATGCCATGAAATGACCTGATATACAAATGCATGGCATTATGCATACTTGAAATGATAAGTGTGATAATGTGTGCACGCAAGTTCGTATCGATGTGAAAATATCATATGTGCATGAATGCGATGTGCTAATATAAGTGCTATGATGATAATATGATATATGTTGTGCCTTATGGCATATAATTTATTATTATAGGATGTTTGTGATTTTTGGCATAATTGATATTTAAAGGCATGTTTGTTGCTTGAAATGTTCATGGCTGTGTATAAGTCACTGAAAATGCATGTTGTGATTATTAAATTCAAAAATGGCTTGTGTGCATTTATAGACATGATATAACTAAACTTTTTATAAGTTAAAGTGATTACACCATTAAGCAAAAGTTTAGTGCATTGCTTGTTTGCGATGCATAGGTAACAGGGCAGTAAATTAAAGCCAAAGCTTCTGCATATTAGGAGACATGAAGATAACCTATGCGTGGGTATTTTTGTACTCTTTTTGTAATATTGATGTGATGTAAATGTAATGGTTAATAGTTAGTGTGCTCTTGTGATCCCGGAGGGATTGGGTCTAATCTGTATTTTACAGCAGGTTTTTGTATCAAATATTTTAACTATGGATTTTACTTTTCTACTTCTCATATGTTGTGTGTTGATTAATGACATTGCATGTGATATTGTTTATTACGGAGAGCCTAAGGCTTATTGTGTTTATGTTGTGATTAGAGCATCAGGGGAACCAATTGAGTTGGAATTTAGTTTATTGAGTTTATAAAAGTGTTTTTAAACAAGTAAAAATTTGGAAAATTGTCCTAGTACAGCTGTTATGTTGCTAGATTTTTGACATGATGACCCTAATGTTTACCTTTCTTTGCATGCCAAAAGGTTTTTGATGTTTTATTTTAGTTTTGAGTAAAGA
Organism: Hura crepitans; assembly: GCA_948208565.1. NCBI lineage: Eukaryota > Viridiplantae > Streptophyta > Magnoliopsida > Malpighiales > Euphorbiaceae > Hura > Hura crepitans. The sequence goes on along the minus strand of CANXYI011875259.1, from coordinate 19,570 downwards.
AATGTTTCCTTATATAAATGTTTTAAATTTTAAGTGATTTTGGATAACGGAACTGGATATCATTTTGTGTGTGCATATCTCTTCTTTGGGTCCGGTGTACGAATCAAGTGGTGGGTGCCACACCTCCTAGGAATGTGATTACGATATAGAGTTTCTAAGATTTGTTGGTTACTATCGAAGATTAATAAAGGGTTTCTCAATGATTGTAGCATCACTGACCAAGTGGATAAGGAAAAATGTAAGGCTTAAATAGGATGACAAATGCTAGGAGAGTTTTAATAAACTAATGATAATGCTAACTGAAGCACCTATCCTTATTTAACTTAAATAGGGGAAGGACTTTGTTATTTATAGTGATACTTCAGACAATGGACTCGAATGTGTACTGATTCAAGAGGGTAAATTAGTAGCATATGATTCTAGGTAGTTGAAGCCATATAAAAGGAATTGTCCTACTCATAATCTAGAGTTAGCTGCAATTTTTTTGCATTGAAAATTGGGTGGCGTTATTTGTATGGTGAAAAGTGTTACATTTACATTGATCATAAGAGTTTGAAATATCTCCTCATCTAGAATGAGTTAAACTTAAGGTAGTGATGATAGTTAGAGTTGATCAAGGATTATGATTGCTTGATAGACTATCACACGGGAAAGGCTAATGTAGTTGCAGATGCATTAAGCTGGAAGTTCATGGTGACAATAAGAGCTATAAATGTTAGAATGGAATATACAAAGAAAGATGCCATCTTAGCAGAATTACAAATCAAGCCTAACTTTAAGTAGTAGATAAAAGAGGCACAGACATGAGATGGACCGCTGACACAGATTATTAGTAATGTTAAAAAGGGCAAGACCACTGGATTTGAATAAGGAGAGGATGGATGTTTATATTACCATGGTAGGTTATGTGTACCTGATACAGATGGCTTCAGAACACAAATTTTGTGAGAGGAAAATGAAGCTCTCTATTCCATGCATCCAGGTAGTATAAAGATTTACCTAGTTTAAAGCCTCACTATTAGTGGTTAGGGATAAAGTGTGACATAGTTGAATATGTAGCCAAGTGTTTGACATGTCAACAAGTAAAGGTTAAGCATCAAGTTCCTTCTAGATTGTTACATCCAATAGCAATACCAGAATGTAAATGGGTGAAGGTTACTATAGATTTTGTGATAAGATGACCACTGACTAGGAAAAGTGTGTGGGTGATTATAGACAGGCTGACCAAGATAGCATATTTTATACATGTAAGGATAGACTACTCTTTAGAGAAGCTGGCACAATTGTATATTGATAAAATTATGAGACTTCATGGTAGGCTAGTAGCCATTATTTTATATAGAGATCCTCGATTCACTTCCAAGTTTTAGAGGAAGTTGCATAAAGCTCTTAGTATTATACTAACATACAATATAGCTTTTCACCCTCAGATAGATGAGCAAATGGAATAAGTGATACAAGTACTAGAAGACATGTTGCATAACTGTGTAATATAGTTTAAAAGAAGCTAAGACTAGTATTTGTCTTTAGCTAAAATTTCATATGATAATAGTCATCAAGCTAGTTTGGGCATGGCATCGTATGAGGTATTATATGGCAGAGGTGAAGAACTCCTCTTTGTTAGAGTGAACCAGGTGAAAGCAAGATTGTGGGGATTGACTTAATCAAGAATGCAAAGGATAAAGTCAAGGTTACAAGAGAGAGATTGAAAACTACCATTAATCGATAGAAAATCTTATGCTGATTAAAAAAAAGGGATATAAAACATGATATAGGTGAGAAAGTGTTCCTGAAAGTATCTTTGTGGAAGAAGGTACTCAGGTTTTGTAAGAAAGGAAGCTTAGTCTTAGATTTATTAGTCCTTATGAGGTTAAAAAATGTGTGGGGCCAGTGGCATATAGGCTAGCCTTACCAGCTAAGTTGCAGTAGGTCCATGATATGTTCCATGTATTAATGCTTAGGTGATACAGATCTAATCCATCGCATGTGATTCTTATAGAAGCAATCCAAGTACAGCCAAATTTGACATATAAGGAAAAAACCAGTGCAAGTTCTAGCTCAAAAAATGAAGCAGTTGTGGAACAAAACCATACCACTGGTCAAAGTGTTATGGAAGCATCATAATACAGAAAAAGCTACTTAAGAAAGTGAGGAGCAGATGCAAGCTCAGTATCCACACCTATTTTCATCAAGTAATTTTAAGGATGAAATTATATAAAAGGAAAAGAATTGTAATGCTCATAAATTAGGGCTTTGTGAACAGTACCTCCAGGACTCGAATAATGTTCTTATGAAGCCAAGACACCTTTATGAGGCCCGAGAAGAGGGGTACTAGTCATGAAATTTTGACAGGCCATAAAATGGGTAAAATGAATGAATTTAAAAATTTAGTAGAACCAATAATTCATTTTGGGCCTTAAGCTAGTAAATCATAGCCTTAGATGGACTTGAGGTAGGAATGATCCGAGATGTGCCTGGACAGACCTAAAAATATCATACCTTGAAGGTCAAAAAATCCATTGAGTTCATTGGCAAATGAATTTTAATTCCCTGAGGTAGTTTGGTAATTTTTCAAAATTTCTTGATTTTCTTAGAATTTAGTTAACCGACTTGCTGATGAAATTTTGATGTGAAATTTTACAAGGCCCTAACTAGGCCTAATTAATGTTTTGTATAATGGACATGATGATTTATGAAGGTCTCGTTGAATTTTAAAATTGCTTGAATTTATAGCTAAAATTGAGATTTTTCAGGGTGCCACATGTAACCACCCGAGGCACCTACTCATGAATATAAATACCTTAGCCAAGTGGACTTCCACTCAAGTGACACCTCACCCCCACCTACCTTTTTTCCTTCCTCCTCATTTCTCACTGGTCGATGCAACTTCTAGTAAAAGACCACTATTTTTTAGCTTTTCTTCATTCAATTCTCTATCATTCCATCACTAAAAATCCCCAAATTTAGGTAGGAAATATTCCCTAAGGCATTTGGACCCTATAGTTACTCCCAAAGGTTAGGAAAAATTCAATAAAATTCACATTTTAATGAATGGTTGGCTGAAATTCAACTTTGTGTAAGTGACTTCTTTCTCCCTTTTTATTCTAGTTCTATGTAGTTCCCTTGATTCTAAGGATAGCCATGTTTTTAGAATATTAATGTGAGCTTGGTATGATTTTAAGGAATTTTTTAAGCTATAAATGGCCTATGTAGGCACAAGGAGTATTCAAGAAGAACAAGGAAATTAAAGCATCTAAAGTGTGAGAAAGGACTTGGAATTGATATAGGTATGTGAATTTGATATAATGTTAACATGCCATGATATGTGTGGATGTGAATTACCATGATAATATGCATTGAATTTCTAATTTGAGCTTGTGTGTGTGTGTGTGAAGGGTGCGACTAAGCATCCAGTGAGCTTCATTATGTGTGAAATTGATGATTTGGATCTGAATTAGGTGAAAAAATTATATGTAAATCCATGATTTCCAATGGCCAAGAGGTATGTTCATGTATGGCATGGTATGTGCATGGTGATACATCATGTATACATGATGCAAGTAAGGGGAAATGTCATGTGTGGCATGAATATAAGTGTGTGTATGTAAAAATGATGAGAAAAATGCATGTGTGTGCATGATTATGGTATGGCTAAGAGGTATGCATGATGTATCATGGCATGGCATGGCATATAGGGTGAGGTATGTATACATGTGTGTGTGATGAAAATGTGATGTGTGATATGTATGTATGTTGAAATGAGAGAATATACATGTGTGTGATCATGATTATGCATTGGCTAAGAGGTATGACATGTTAGCATGACATGGCATGTATGTATGTTATGGTGAATGAAGTGTATGCATGGTGAAACATGATAAACATGTGATGTATGACATGTATACGGCATGAAAGGTAAGTAATCACATATATAAATATGGTATAATGTATGGTAAATAAAGGTAGTGTAAAGGTGTTAGCAAATTGGTGTAAGAAATGGTATTAAAATGGCATGAAAGAAAAGTACTTAAATTAGCCTAAAATTGACCAAAATGTGCCTAAAAAGTGGTATATAGTTTAAACATGTATGTACTTGATTTTAATGGCAAAGTGAGGCTAATGTTGTTGACATATTAGGTTGAATGGCATGAGATTATATGTGGCCTAGAATGGCAAGTTAATATGGCTTGAAATGGCATGAGGAAATGCCCAATAAATAGTGGTAAATGACCTATAATTGTGTCCCAAAAATTAAATGGACCCGTAACTGTGTCATTGGAAATGGACTTGTGAGAGAGACCTATAATTGGAATATAAAATGAGCACATAAAATGACCTAGTATAGTGACCTAAAATGGACATGAAAAATGATCTATAATTGTTTGATGGAAAAATGAATTGATAAAAAGGACTTATAACTATGTATTGATCACTTAGAAATAAATTAAATAATTGATTTATAATTAAATTAAATTAATTTATAAATAGTTAGACCGATCGTTAGAAATCCACTAGATAGGTTGATCGATCAACTAGGGAATTACAACTATTAGAGGTATTGAACCACCGAGGTCCTGATATTTATGCCCTGCACACTCGAGTATTGGGAGGTCTACGAGACTGATCCCTGCTACCCACTTACTTGATTATGGATATTGCGAGGTCCCATGGTGCTGATCCCTGCTATCCATTAGAATTGCCTGCTATTAACTTTTAGGATATTGGGAGGTCTACAAACTGATCCCTATTATCATTACTATCTAGTATAGGGAGGTTCTTATGAAATGATCCCTACTATCAGACTAGGTAAGTGTAGATATCGAGGTCCAAAATGTGGGCCACTGCATAGCTTTGGATTTCCCTTTTTTCTAGTGTCTTAAAGAGTCGTCTATCTAGGCAAGCTTGAATAGTAAAAAGAAATTTAATGAAACGGGATAGTCTATGATAATTGGACTTAAGAACAAATAAAATAATGGCATAAGACTGAAAATTAAATAATTAGATTGGATAATAAAATAATATTATTTTATTTCATGGACTTTATATTATGCATGTATTCTTGCATGACATGTTTTATTATATGAAATTCATCACTGAGTTTTATACTTAACGTATTAGTGTTTCGGTGCGTAAGTAGAAAAAGATAGAAATACAACCTTAATAGATTTTGTAGTGTAGCAGTGTCGGCAACTCAAAGGTATATTTTTGTTCTTTTGATGGTGTATAGAGGGCACTCATGTATATAATATGGGTTTTAGGCATAGTTAGCATAGTAGCTGAAGTTTTTTTATGTATTTTAAGATTAAAGTGGATGACTATATAAAAAACCTTTATTTAAATATTTTATTTTTTATGCTTTCTGAAGATTGTTGGCTTGATTCCCTTTGTGTTGTCTATGATACTGATGATAATGTGTGATGATATTATAGGACCAAAAGGGTCTAGGTGATGACAAATGTGGATGATATTATTAGAAGTGCTTTTTCATAGGTGTTTAATTTTGGAAATGTTACCCGAGTAGCCGTTACACTGCTCGAATTTTTATGGAATTAATTACTACCTAAAAAAAGGATTTTGATATTCGTTATAACTTGTATAATGATGTTTGAGGAATTAGACTAGAGTTTTAGGAGTTATCTATCTAATAAATAAATAGAATCATAAGTGTTAAACGAATAAGATTTGGAGAAATTTCTAGATGGGTGACCAAACGAGAAGTGGCATCGCCTATCAGATATCTTAGGGAATTGGGTAGGGCTATTACAACATGATTTAAAAGGATGTAGAAGTCTATGTGGATGACATAATGGTAAAGTCCATAAAAAGGGAAAGACATTTCGAATCACTAGAAAAGTGAGTCTAGAGGTTAAACCAATTGAATATGAGACTCAACCATAAGAAACGTGTCTTCGAAGTTATGTCTAGAAAGCTATTTGGATTCATGGTCAATAAGAATGGGATTGAAGTGGATCTAGATAAGGTGAAAGTGATTTTAGAGATGCTTGTCCCCTAAATAGAAAAAAGAGTTTAGAGGATTCCTAGGCATATCGTAGTACATTAGTCAGTTCATAACCAAACTCACGTCTATTTGTGAGCCTATATTCAAGCTACTATACAAAGGACAACCAAAAGAATGGAATAAGGATTATCAAAAAGCTTTTGAAGCCATCAAAAAGCCTTAATCCTATACTTTGTAGTAGAAGAGACCTCCATAGGGGCTCTCATTACACAAGTAGATGAATCTGGAGTGGAGTACATGGTCTATTACTTGAGTAATAAATTGGTCCCATATGAATAAAAGTATGCAGAAGTTGAGAAGATATGCTTGGGAGTAATTTGGGTCTCTAAAAAGCTATGTCGCTACTTTCAATCATATAAAGTAGAGGCAGTAGCCATGCATGATCCTTTGAGGTACTTGCAAACTATGCTTTCCATAATGGGAAAAATGGGTAAATGGATTCTACTACTATAGGAATTTGACATCTCTTATGAAACCAAAAAAATAATCAAAGGCCAAGTAGTAGCTGACATTTTAGCACAACACTTGATTGAAGATAAGGAAGAAGAATTTGAGATTCCAGATAAATACTTAGGGGCAATATCTCAAGAAGGAAGGAAAGTATTCTTTGATGGGATAGTAAATTAAAAAGGAGTAAGTGCTGGTGTATTGATCATTAATCCAGAAGATGAACAGATATTGTTTGCTAGGAAATTGGAGTTCTAAGCCACTAATAAAATCACTAAATATGAAGCATACATCTACAATCTCAAAACCTTGTTCTAATTAGCGGCAAAGGCAATTGATGTATATAGGGACTCCATGTTGGTGATATAATAAATGAAAGGTAACTAGGAAGATAAGGATGAGAATTTGAGCAAGTATGTCAGAATACTCATGGATTTGTCTAAAGGATTTGACCAATATATTTTTCATCACATTCTAAGGGAATAGAATCAAGTAGTGGATGTTTTAGCCACTTTAATGTTAGAATTGGACCTTTCTAAGAAGGACTTGCCTAGACCTATGTACTACAATAAATTAAGGTTTCCAATGTACACTGGCATAGTAAACACTACAAGGGAAGAAATCAATAATAACTTGCCTTGGTATTATGACATCCAAACATACTTGGAAATTAGGGAATACCCAGAACATGCAATAGAAAAAGATAGGAAGGTTCTACAAAAGTTATCTGCTCAGTTCATTTATCTTAAAGGGATACTATATAAAAGGCAATTAGATGGTGTTCAAGTCAAATATGTTAATGAGTCAGAATCACAGAGAATACTAACAAATATACATCAAGGTTTATGTGGTCAACATACGAATGGGAGAAACTTAGCAAAGAATATCATGAGACTGGGATACTACTAGCTAACTATGGAAATAGGTTATTGCAGCTTCATTAAGAAATGTAACAAGTGTCAAATTTATGGCAATCTAAGTCATCTACCACCAAATGATTTAACCAGTTTGTCCTCTCTATATCCATTCTTTACATGAGGTATTGACATAATTAGAGAGATAAGGCCATTTGTAGCAAGAGGTCATAACTACATAGTGGTAGCAATTGACTACTTCTCAAAGTGGTTAAAAGCTAAATTCAAGACAAGATAGATGGCTAAATTTGTTGAAAGAAACATTGTTTATAGGTATGGATTGCCACAATAAGTTATCTCGGATAATTGAGTGTAGTTTTAAGACAAGACCAAGTAACTTTTGTAAAAGTATAGGATTGAGCATCATAAATCTTCTCTATATAAACCTCAAGCTAATAGTGCAGTAAAAGCGGCTAATAAAAATGTCAAGAAAATTTAGTAGAAAATAATAGCTACTAAAAAAGATTTGGTAGAAATGTTACCATTAGCACTTTAGGGCTACAAAACAACTGTCAGGACATCTACAAATGCTACACCTTGCTTAATAGTGTCTAGAATGGAAGCAGTGCTACCAATTGAAATTGAAATCCCTTCATTAAGGGTTATATTGGAAGCAAAGGTGCAAGAAGCTAAGTAGGCTAGAGTTAGAAATGAACAACTAATTTTGATTGATGAAAAATGGCTCAGGGCTCTCTATAGCATGTAATTGTATCAAAAGAAGATTGCTAGAGCCTATAAGAAGAAAGTCAAGCCCAGTCTAATCCAAGAAGGTGATATTGTTCTGAAGCAAACTAGATCTTTACTAACCGACCCTAAAGGGATGTTCAAGCCAAATTAAAAAGGTCCATACATGGTGAAGAAGATGATTAAGCATGGAGGTGTCAAGATCTTAGATTTAGAAGGCAATAAATTTTTAGAACCTATCAACTTAGACAAGTTAAAGAAATATTTCTACTAAAATCATAAAAAAAAAGTCAACTAAGTTGAAAACCCAAAAAGGGTAGATTGGGCCACAGTTAGGACACCTTGATAAGGTGAAAACTTGAAATAGACACTTCATAAAAAAGTAAAAGACTCAAAGAGAAAATGTCCAGTCAAGAAAACCTCTCTAGGCTGATTGGTAATAGTAGTATTATCAAAGGGTGACTAATATATTTACTAAGATTAAACAGTTTAGTTTCAAATGTAATTAATGGCAAAAATGCTTAGTCATGATCATTGGCATGCAAGCTTCTATTTAGTGACAAATATTATACAAATAATAGAACTATAAAAGTCTAGACATGAGTTTGTTTTTCTAGAAGTAGAACTTGCATCTTTATATTTTCTCTTGAGTACTAATGTCTTGTTATCCCCTAATATACTAGAATCTAATCTTTATAGTTGTCATCTACACTTGTGTTACTAGCTTTATGATCAAGCACATCTTTTAGCATAACACGACATTTCCACAAAATTGGAAAGGAGCATAAGAAATGACATCTCAATGATCCACCTTGAAACCCTAAAGATTCAAAAGGGACTCATTGTATGAAGCCAAGCTATTGCTGAATCTAAGAAGGGATGTAAAATGTTGCATACTTTAACCTAATCAAGGGAATGAAGTTAAATGACAAGACAAAGAGAAATAGGTGATTTTTTACTAAAGACACGTCTATTAAACTTCAACCACATCATTAAGCCATGCAATGCATTACTCACACGTTTCAAGTTTTCTCTCAAGTCTTCTTTCACAATAATGATTTGGAGCATACCTAATCCAAAGCTTTTTAGGAGGAGGCATAACCAGTTTCAATCTCTCCTATAACCATATCTAAAAAAAGTCATTACGTTGAAAAATCTAAAAAGGACCACCAAAGCAAAAGTTAGGTAGACCGGTTAGTACGAAAACCCTCATAGGCATGCTAGGAAAAAATTATGGTTAAAAAAATAATAAAGCTAGAGGGAAAACCCAAATAGGCTCTCTAACCAAACCTATAAGAGTAGCGAGCTTCCAGTAACAAAATTAATGTCTCTTCTCTTTGAAACATCAAACCCTAGAATGGTTTCAACTAAAATGATGCCAAAAGGATAGTTGCTCAAACATATTTCTATCAGAATTTAGAGTGCTTGAAGTCACAAAACTTGTTATTAAAAGTGATCATCAATAAGTCACCAAGAATGCACAATAACACGCACTTCTCCCATTCCATAAAATTAGGGGGAAGTTGATCAACAAAGTCAAGAATTACCTATAAGGAAATTGGACCCAGACTTAGGATTGTCTTCTAAGCCATAAAAGGATAAAATCCTAGGGCAAGTATAATGTCTATAGGGTAATAATCTTCAAAAGATGGGATAGCTAGAGGAACATCTTAAGCAACATTAAAATTCATGATGGCAGTAAATTCTTATAGGGTAGGGATGATCTCTTAATAATTAAAGACAAATACGTGGAAGTTAGGGTCCCAATATTGTCTAAAAGTATTTAAAAAATTATAGTATATCCTTACTTTTCTCAAGAATCTGAGAGTAGAAAAGAGAGGCATGGGTAGTTCAAGTCTAAGAAGCCTTTGAATCCAAAATTTTAGATAGCTATTAACCAAAAGGGAGAGACATAATGAATCTGGCATGCATAGTAAGAAAAAGAAGTACTATAGACCCTAAATCATGCCATTCCTATTCCTATAAGAAAAAGAGATCCAAAACCCACTCGGACATCCTTATAGACCTCATAATAACCAAGTTAATGTCATAGTCCACATGGACCACAAAATAAGTCCACAAGAACACTCTTAGATAGACATGACCAAGTTGAGAAATCAAGCCCACATGGACTATAACAAAAGCATATGCACAGACCCCATCTCTGGAGTAGTAATAAAGAAGTCAATTGGTCTTTAGCAATTTATAGACATCTTATCATATTGTATGACACCATAACCTTTTTAAGGAGACCATGGACATTCCTCTTAATGTGATAGTGTATGCTAAAATAGATTACTTAAGATGGGTCACCTAATGTAGTGTTAGCTTGTACTAAGGGATATAAAAGACTATATCCTATATCTCAATGTTGAGGAATCCCATTGAGTCTCAACTCTATATTTACATGGATGATTAGGGACTTTGTACCATGAGGAATGCTATGTTTTGTATAGAATGATATATTTCTTTAAAAAGCTTTTAGGTATGTCACTTTTCATGCACTCATATGAAAAGATGCAAAATATGTTCAAGATAAAGAATATATACATTCAAATGTTACAAATATTTATATATACAAAAACAAGTGGTTTATTAACATGGAAGAGCTGCTATCTTCTTCATTTTTCACTCTCACTCTCCATGTCTTCATTATCTGAAAATAACACCAACTTCTCATAAATCTTTAAGGCCCTCAGATTCCTCTAAGTTTTATAAAGAGTAGCAACCCTTCTTAATAGTTCATTCTATAAAAGAATAAGGGATCAATACATTTTAAACATGTTATGGATATATACACATTCACATAAATTAACACTTGCAAGAGAATACTTACAGTAAGAACTTAAGTCTCGTCTACCATGGCTCATCTAAAAGCCTCAACTATACGAGCATTTCTCTTTACGGGAGCTCTCTTTACCTGCCAAAATCAGGATAAAATGTGTTACACATAATCAAGTTGACATGGTGACCATTGAAAGTCAAAATGAACTTTACCAGCATGTTGTTCTTCGGCTCAAAGGGCACTGACCAATTGTCTTTAATATAGAGGTGAGCAGAGCATAGCTAACCATCCAAGCCATACTGCATATAAATCAACTCGGGCATATCTACTAAGATGCCCACAAACTCATCAAGCAATAAGAATTGACCAGCAGTTAGACTAAAGGATCGGATCTTAGTAGTATGTGTAGGAGGAGGTGAGAATTGAGTACCTTGAGAGCTGGGAACCATCCTTGCCCTTTTTTAAGAAGAAAAAGGTCTAGCCTTAGAAGTGGTAGCAGAAGGCTACAACACAAACATACAATTAGGAATTGACTTTAAGAAATCATAAGCTAGAAGTCTAATAATGTACCTAAGGAGCAAGTCATGGAGTTTAAGGCACACGAGGCAATAAGTGTATAGAAGCCTAAGGAGAGTAATCTCCTCCTTCAACATCTACAAAGGTGTCCCTAAGCACGCTTACAGTCATGACCTTGACAAGCTTTAGATCATTGATATACCTCCTAAATAACATGGTGTTAGGAGGGTCTTGAGAAATGTAGTAGATATCAGGGCCCATATGCTAGCTCAGCACTTTTTCTCCTAAAAACCAAGAATAGGCCTCTAGAGTAGTTAGCAGGAGCCTTTAAGAGGGTAGCTCTCACATAGAGCAGAGAAAATCTACTATCTCTTTAGTAGGGAATACCACTAAGCCAAGTTAACCTTAAAGAAGGAAAGTCAAGTAAGTATAATATTACTAATTCATAAATTGAACTGATCAATGTGTTCACATTTTTGTAGGATTACTTATATCATTACAAGCCTATGAGCTCAAGTACTGGCAATTATACATAAGTAATGAGGCATTCCAAGGTCCTAAAGAAGGTCAGATCCACCTATCTATCACTAATTATTAATAAAGGAAACCTAACTCACATAGATGAGGCAGCAAGTGAAACTTATACATCCAGACCTGTGCAAAAATAATGTCAGAATTTAAAGGCAATAGAATAATCGAGAGATAATAGATAAAATGAATAGCTATACCAAGACACTAGAGATAAAGTCCTGAACAAACCAATGGTTTTCTTCATATGAATCACCATGTCCAGACTCCTATATATCCAGCCTAGTGAAGAGCAACACCAATTCTAGGAACTGATGCTATTAATTTGCACTAATATAGGCAAAAAGCTCCAACTCACATTGCCATTGGCAATTTCGAATAACATGGTCCTTAGCAGATATAGGACAAAGCATTAAGCATATTAATCCACCTCAGGCTGGGCAGTAGGTGTAGCATCAGCCCACTACTAATACAAGTTGGTGCATTAGATGCCACCCGAGCAATCATGAGGCATGAAACCTAGCAAGCTCCTCATTTCTTAGAGGTGAAAAGTAGGGAAGTGTTAACTAGCACTAAACACAATGGCTCCAATAGTGCAAGGCACCCAAGTGTTGAATACCCAGTCAAATGGAGTGATGGTCAACTCCTCGAATGGCATATGAAAGGTGTGGGTTATGTTTATCCACCTAACTAATAAAGTTCTAAGCACCTAAAGGTCCCTACAAAAATCACCTCTAACTAAATGGTCAATGAAGATCTGGAATCTTGTCACAAGAACATGATCTTTCACCTAAATGGCATTGATGGATACCACTGTTGTAGGCCTAACAAAGTCCCCCTACACTTAAGGCATGTTTGCAAAAGGTAAACAAAGATAAATAAGGAACATATTTGCGTGGACTTAAATTTCAAATAAAGGTTTCTACACAGACCAAAAATAGGTAAGCCTTACATATTCTGTATAGACTACCAATAAGTAGATTTTGAAAAGGTTTGCACAGACTGACCTTATCCCCATTTCACATGAACCACCACAAGATAAGAATGCAATAACCCACAAAAAGATAAAACATACGTAAGGTATAAAAACTATCACAAAAAGGGCTACACAGACCTCACACATATGCAAATAAGAGTCTGCATAGACTTTAAGTAGCATAAAATGAGTTTGCATTAACAACCAATAAGTAGATTTTGAAAAAGGTCTATATGGACTGACCTTATCCCCAGTTTGCGTAGACCACCACAAGATAGGAATGCAACAACCTATAGAAAGGTAAAACATGTATAAGGTATAAAAACTATCACAAAAAGGGCCACATGGACCTCACACACATGTAAACAAGAGTCTGTATAGACTTTAAGTAGCATATAATGAGTCCGCACAAACTACCTAATCTACCATATGTAGAAAGTCGCATTATCCTATCCTAATGATTCTAGAAAAACTAGCTAAAAGAGTGGTTTGCACGGACTAAGTTAGCTTTAGGTAAACTAAGTAAGCATGGACATATCGAACTAAACAATGCATAATGAAGATGACAAAGGAAAAAAAACAACCAAGAATCCAAAATAAAGCCAAAAAAAGGGAAGAAAAGAACCTATAGGAAAGTTTTTGCACAAGTGTGGCTTGCCAAATTGGCCAATAATGGTGTTGGAGCATCGAACAAAGCACTGTTCATTAGGGCAATGTTAAAAGGCTTGTTGATTATAATAGAAGGCATAAACCCTTCAAGATAGGCATCGTGATGTCCTTTACCCATGGTAGAGGTGGAGGAGATAGTGAGGTAGTCATCGGCGATAATAAGAGCACTATCGGAGTCTTATTGATGGTTGCATTGGTGTTAGTAAGAGGCGAGGATGAATTGGAGTAGCCAGAAGAGGCTATAGATGCTAGAGAAAAAGAAATAAGATAGAAAAATGAAAATAGGTTAAGTGAAATAGAGAGGAAAAGCTCGATGGTTTTCTTCTTTCGCAACATGTCTATACAGACTTCACCATTTATGTCTACACGATGAAAACCTTAGCTAATTTAGCATTATCCCATCTTCTATATTGATTACTTCCATAGACCCTTGTTTATGTTTGCACGAACATATTTCATGGTTTATCCATACATTGATCTTTAGTCTACACATATCAGTTTACGGACTTATTTTGCATCCATACGAACTTACTTTGGCCTATACATCTTAGGTCCGTACAGCCTTTGTTTGTCCAATGTGTCTGAAAACATAGCCTTAAAAGATTATAAAAACCATCAAACTAATTTCATAAGAGGGATGAAATATGAAATTAGACAAAATTTGCACTCAAATGTGAGAATACAAAAGAATAAGCTTATGGAAAAACTATATAGGTCATTTTTGGTCAATGGGATTAAAATGGTTTTTCCAATAAAATAAATTGATTTTGAGCTAATGCTCACCATCACCAATAACTAATGAGCTCATAAATTTGTTTTATTTAGTTTTTCAATCAATAAAATAGGCCTAATCAATCGTTACATGAAGTTTTTCATTTTTAACTAGGCTTAAATGAATTAACTCAATTCATTTCCTATTTCCAACCTTAACTTTGACAAAATTTCACATTCTTTTACTTATATAAACATTTTCACACTGTTTAAAAATGTTTTCAATGTTTGAACTATGTTATTCAAGCTAAAAACAAAATAGGTAAAAAATGGTCAATCTACTTAGTTTCTTTTTAACTAATATATTTAGCATTCATTTTTAAAATTTGTTAAAGACATTCAATTTTTTCCAATAAAACATCCCCAAGAAATGTCAATTTGGCATTAAAACTTGCCATATCATGACTTGATGGAGTGAGATTGATTATTGAATCCAAAAATTAACTATCTTTAACTAACAAAAGATTAGTTTGTAGCATATCTTATTTTAAAAATCATCAATGAATTTACGAAATCCCAACTTAGCATCCAAACTTGATGTTGTTTATCCATAAATACCAATAGAATTATTTAAAAAAAAGTGAAAGAAAGAGCATGCCATAACTTCATCCTTTTGTTAGAGGTTTTCAAAATCCTAATCCTTAGCATCCCTTACTTCATGGATAACTTTGAGCTAATCCTTGAAGTATTCTTGAAGAAAAACCTTGAAAATTTAGGGATTAGTTGCCTTGAACAACCACCCCCTATCCTTTAAGGAAAGATTTTAGCAAACAATTCTTTGCTCAATATCTTCATTTGTCGAAACAAATTCAGCCACATGCCAATTCATAAAATTATCTCTTTTTCAAATTCAACTTCAAGTTAATTTGATATTAACATTATCTGTAAGTTAATCTCTTGTCTGAATTCAACTCTACATCAATACGACATCATTCACTTTGAAATCTTATTTCCCTCTTTCTTACGATTCAACTTCACATTAATCCAATCATCTATTTCCTTGGGATTCAACCACACCTATCATGCTAATTCAATCAACACTATAAAAATAGCACTCGATTTCATCCATAATTGATGAAAGCTAGGTACGCCATCAATAATTTATTATATTATATAAATACTAATTTCTATTTTTTTATAGGATTTAGGTCAACAACCAATCTAAATTCACTTAGATTCAACTCAATGCCCAATCTAAATTCACTCAAGTTCATCTCAAATGCCTAATCCAAACTCTCTCAGATTCAGCTCCATGCCCAATCCCAAACTTTCTTGGGTTCAACCTAGTAAGCCAATCCATAAAAATCTTAGGTTTAACTTAGCAAACCAATTTATCAGGTTCAGCTCAACTAACAAATCAACTGCAGAATATTTCACACATGCCATAACTACACCACATCTATGCATACATTTGACACTCAAATATTACATAATAAGCAAATATGCAAATAGCCACATATCACGGTCATTTCGGCCACATAGGGGTATTTACAACCTTCAATTCACTTTCACATATTCAATGCATTCATTAATTCTATACCATTCACATAATGCATACCATACATATAACTCATGTCATAAACATTAAATACATATTTTTTTAATGCCTTACATAATGCACATCATCACGATTATACATATCCACATTAATTTTGGCCACAAGGTAGGTGTGCCCATACTTATATTTTCATTCTCTTAGATATATTAAAAGACATGTAAAATAATGGCATTATCATTAATTCACTTCATTTATTCATTAAATTATCATTTCTCATAACATACTTCTACATACAAACACATATATATTTAGAGCATGCATTTATTGAACATATTATAGTGATTAAACTTACTTTAGGGGTCAAAATACACAAATAAGGTTTGATCATGCCTTCTTTTTCCCTTTATCATTCCTTTTGTCACCCTGCTCAATTGCAGAATATAGATTCATTTTGTTAAAATTTGTATAAAATAATACGATTGTTAAAAATTAAAACTGATCACTTAACACTACTCTTAGGCACCTGAGGAAGCTTAGAAAAATTTTAGAGTTTGAAAAAACATAACCGAATGAAAAATGGGTATTATTTATTGGGTTGTTAAGTCAAGCTTTCTACCATACCATTTTGCGAAATTCCACTTCCTACTATGCTTAGAGATCATAGAGTGATTACTTTTGAATTTTCATGGCATGATTTTGCTTATAAAGGGAGAATTGAAAAATTAGAAATAGGGATAGAGGGGAGGAGGCATCGATTGGAACTTGAAAAAAAGAGGGGGAGTGTTTTCATTATTCCTTAGTTTACCATTCAAGTGAATTTGACTTATATAGGTGTAGAATTTTGATGAATAAAATAATTCTTTCTCCTCTTCTTTTATTATTTTAAAAATCGAATCAACCCTATTTTCCTCAAATTTTTCTTTAAAAATTAAATAAATTAATTCCCTATAAGTCTCTAAAAATAGTAGCTCAAAATTTGCAAAAAATCAAATTAAAAAGTATTAATTTCATGTAACATGATTTTAGTAAAAATACTTCTCGATCTCAAAAAATTTGAATTCCAATGCCACTAGAATTGTTAAAATTTTTAAGTACTAGGTTGTATAGGTTTCATAATTTTCTAAGCAACTTTGAAAATTATTTATGGTTTAGCTTTGTAATGCCCGTGATTTGAGGCTACGTGAACAATGCCACAGGGTCTGGGAAGTGTGCTTGGGTTACCAAGTCACTTACACATGGATCGAGGTAATGCCTTAGTCATGAAATTTTGAGAGGCTTTAAGTTGATGAAAAAGTTGAAATTTAAAAATTTAGTACAACCAATAATTCATTTTAAGTAGTAAGGAATGCATCTATATAATAAAAATTTTTTGGGCTGGGTTTGAGTCGGGATATGCTTGGATGGACCCAAAAATAGTGGACTTTGGAGCTCAAAAATTCCATAAGATCCACTGGTGAAAGAATTTTTTGATTCTGAGGACATTTGCAAATTTTCGTAATTTTTTAAGTTGGCACACAAATTGAGGCAATCTAAAAATTGTCTTTTCGATGGAATCTAGCCACAAAAATTTATGAGTAGATAGAAGGGATTAAAATATGAATTTTAAAAAGAATGCTATAATTTTTTGAGGTCTAAGTGAATCACTATGAATTTTTGAAGTTTACCAAAAAAAATCAGGATGGTTCTTAATTTTTGGGACTACCGTTGACATGTTAAAGTGGGACCCACCTTATGCCAAGTGGTAAAGCTCACTTGACAAGTGGATTTCCACTTGGAATGAAGGATTGTCTTCCTCCCTTTTTCCTTACTATTGTTAACGCCAGGACTAAAGAAAACAGGCCATAACTTTTTCATCCCTTTAGTAAAAATGGTGATTCTAGTTGCTAAATTCAAATATGTCTATTAGGCACAATGTGGAAATAGAATTAGGTAGAAATGACTTCTCAATTGGGAGATAAAAATCATCAAAGTTTATTGGTTCATAGCAGTCTAGAACAGTGACCTTGAGGTGAGTTCATGGCTATTTCTCCTCCTTCCCTTGGATTTTTTTGGCTGCCATTTGATGCTAGAACATGCCTAACACCTGTGTGATTATGTTTGTGAGGTGTTTGTGGCAATTGGAGGGTAGCTTAAAGTCCACAAAGAGAGAGGGAAGTCACTATAGAAGCTAGATAGCTTGGGATTCTTATGGATTCAAGGGACTTTTATCATTTGTAAGTGAACTTCAAGCCTTTCTTTCATGCAATGAGATGCCAAATATGTTGAACAACAATTTAAGATGTCTAAAATGTTAAGCTTAAGATTAATTTCTTCTATGGGAATGTTGATTAAGTGAGGACTTAGTGAATTAGGGAGACATGATTCAACTTGAAAAGTTAACTTCATTTGCTTGCTAATTTTTTATGGTTATGGATGCTTGGTTTGGATGTGTAATGACTAAAATATAGATAAAGGATCTCTTGGTATGTTAGAGTAAGAATTATGGCAATTGTTGTTGGAAAACACCATGAATAGTAGCTTCCATGTTTGTACCCAAGAGCTACCATGAGTGACGCTTTGTAACCTATGGAAATTGGCTTGAAATTGGGTGTGTATGTGTGCAATTGTGTTCATGGCATACATATGGGGATGAATATTGATCTAATGTGAAAATAATGGAATTGTATGTTGTTTTCCTCTAGTATCGAGAGCATGTTAATGGCATTATGGCGTGAAATTTAATCTAATTAAATTGTTAGGCAAGTGAATTTTAATGGTTAGATAATTGGCTTATAATGAGCTTTGAATTGAACAATGCATATGGCATATTGATAGATAAAATATACTTTGAGAATGTGTCTATAAATGACTAAAAATGTGGAACTAAAACATATGTTGATGGCTTAGAATAAGGGCTTAAAAAAGAACTTGAATTACACTACGAAAATTGAACATTTACTTGTGCCTTTGGGATAAGAATTGAGAATTATGTATGAATGGCAATTGTGCCTATTGTTTGGCCTTAGAAGTGGCCTAGATATGTTTGGCTTTGAGCCTATGAATGTGTTCTATAAGATGATGAAAACTATTTTAAAATTAGACTTAAAATAGTCCCAGAATTGTGTTTTGAAAAGTGGTTGAAATGACTTGTAACTGTCCAATTAACCATTACATGAACCAAAAATGTCACTGGACAGAAAGTGTTAGTTGCTTGAGAACAAATGCTATGATAAATTATAACATATTAAACCTTTTATATTGTAATAATAGGAATTAATATTATTTTGGGATTTTCACTCGGTAGAGCCAAAATGTGGTTATACCAGACTGGTTAAAAAATAAAGAGTCGGATAAAATTTATAACTATATGTTATTACAATTTAAATATTATAAGAACACTTTGGGTTAATAAATGGACTTTAAATAAGCTACTTGGCCTATTAGTTAGACACTCACTAGAAGGGTTGACTGGTCAACTTAAGGTTTTTACAATTGCTAGTTATCTGATATTGAGGTAGTAAATTGTATTGGTGGTTAGAAAGGTCTACGGGTTAATCTCTATTATGTCACCCAGATGTTGAGATCTTATTTATGGCTAGGGAGGCCCATGGGCTAATCTCTATTATGTCATATCTGTTAATGTTTATTTATGGTTAGGGAGGCCTACGGGTTGATCTCCATTATGTCACACAGATATTATTTAATTATGTCTAGAGAGGCTATAAGCTAATCTCCATTATGGCAATATGCCAGTGCAGCGACGTAGGTCCTAAATAGGGACCAC
>CANXYI011875222.1:0-12500 GCA_948208565.1 Hura crepitans | reverse complement strand
CTGTGATATGTGAGATATAGAGCTTACTAATGATTGTTGTGGTCAGGAGGACCAGAGGGTCTAAGAGTGGGATGTGATGAGAAAAAGAAATTTAGAAGTGTTCTTTTCTGCAGGTTTACTTGAGGCGTATTACCCGGGTAGCCATTATGCTGCTCGATTTTTGGTAATTATCTGATAATGTCGATTTAGGGTTCTAATGGACTAATGTAAGTAGTAATAAGGGGATAAATAATCAGAAATAGAATAAGGGCATGTTTGGTCAAAGTTAGTCAAACTTGGGTAAAAGTTAAATGAAAGGCCCCTAGGAAAAATCCAAGGATGGGTGACCTTAGTAGGAAGTAGCACACCTTGCCTGTTTCAGGTAGGAATGGGAAGGGGGTGTTACAATATGTGTTATTTCATTAATGTCATATTGTGATTATCATAAAATGCCAATATGATGCAAGTAGATAGGACCACTTTAATAAGCTCGATTGAGCACCTTATGGACTTTAGAAATAGAGATCTTCTATTATTTTGTATTCAAGTTTAGTAGGGCAATAAAAGTACACATTTTTATGACTCTTTGTGTCTTATTATGGTTTTATCTTGTGTTTTTAACCAATGAGATCGATTGTCTCTAGAAGAGCTGATCACTCGTTCCTTGTATGCTTTAAAAGTTAGAAAATTGTAAGTGGTTTTAGGAGGAATGTTAATCTTCAAAGGCAACTACTTTTATAAGTCATGATATCTAACAACAAAAGCAACAGATAGATCTCCTCCTCTGAATGACAAAGGACGAGTGATAATGCCCTGGACCTCACCAAACTACCTCGCATAGTGATCAAGAATGCAAAAAGTAACTTTGTGTAAGCTAACTAAAGGGACACAACCTAATGAACTGCTGCACCATACATACTATAAAGGAATCCATAGGCTTATGAAACTTATGCTATCATCAGTTGAAGCCCCCATCCAAAAGACCTATTACTCAACATCTAAAAAATGATGTAGAATGGCATGAGCAATAAGTGCTTCAGGCTATAAGAACTAAGAACATGAGGAGGAGAATCATCCAGCAAATGAAGCTTCTCCGACAACCAAATCTTTAAAAAAAAAAGTTGTTAGAAATGAAAACCTTAAAAGGCTTCCTAAGCAAAAGCCAAAGTGGGGAAAGGGTGAAAACCTATTAAGGTCAGTCTATCTTTAAAAATTCTATTAGGAATGAAAACCTAAAAGGTTTCCTAAGCACAATGTAAACTAGAGAGTAAGGCAAAAACCCGTTAATGGCAGTATATTCAAAAAAAACCTAAATTAGAAGCGGGCTCCCATAGAAGAAACTGGCTTCATTAGATTGCATTGCACCTAGTCCCATGACAGTTTTAGCAAAGATCAGAGGAAAATGGTTCAAGCCTTTAGCCATGTCATTTATCATAGTAAATAGCTGATAGTCTCTAAAATGGCCTTCAGAAGTAACTATGAGATATTTAGCAAAAAAAATGAACAAGTATACACCCATACGCACAGATGGGATATCTGTATAACTATCAGAATAAGCCTATAAAGAAATCGGCTCTCTCCTTAAAACCTATCTACTAGCTAGTGAAGCCAAAATCCCTAATACATTGTCCACCTCATACAAATAGTAGGGAACATTGTTAGGACAGTAGGGCAGTGCTTCGATAGAATAGGACACCCCTAAAATCATAGAAAATTCTTTAGTTAAAGGACATAGCTCCTAGTGTAAGAATCAAAAAAACATGGAAATGTGGGTCCCAAAAGTGGGTTGTGGCCTTTAAAAAAGATAGATCAAGTCGGACCCTACATAGGAATTTCAACCCATTAAAAGGTGAAAGAGCAAGGTTTGCCTAAGTGGAAGAAAGATTAAGAATCTTATGAAGGTTTGGAGAAAGTTATCACCTATTAAAGTAAAGAGTGGAAAAAAAACTCAAATGGCATGAGGATCTATGTATATATTAATGACATTTATAGGCTCGAAGCCCAAAACGATGGTTGTTATAGCTAAAACAACCATTTGCCATTATGCCAAAATGGTCATTTCACACAATGCTGAAACAGTAATTTCATATTGGCCTATGAAACAACCATTTTAGCAAGGCTAAAATGTCCATTTTGACATACTTGCTTATAAATCCTCATTTCTATTTTCATTTTTTCATGTTATCTCATTTAACCTTCATCTTTTGGTATTACTTTAAATTTCCTATTTGACTTCTCAAAAAAATACCACCATGATGACAATAAAGCTACATTTAATGCCAATCTGTCCCCATACAAATGGTAGTCTCGAGTTGGTTGGATGCTGATAAGGCTAAGAGATTTTAATGCCTGGCCTCAGTGACATTTATCGAGAGCTAGTACTTCTGCACTAACACCTTATAGGAGTTAGAAGCACTCCCTTAGGTAGATTAACTCCTTGCCTAAGTGGGCTGGCATGATTTTTACTCTTAGCACCATGCCACATATCTCGAGGTTGCCCTTCAGTTCCTCAGCAAATTTTAGCACTATTAGGCACACCCCACAAACCCAATAGCTATCTAATTTGGTACACTAGGTACATGATATCAAATTTCTTTACTGCACCTTTTTTATATCCTTTGGTTACCATTTAAGGGTGTGTTAGAGATTCTCAAGCATCTAGGTAAGCATTAGGCTTCTATTGGTTGAGCTTACACTTTTTATCCAGCCAGCCAAACTAAGGCCTCAGCCATCAGGGACCCGTTCTATTGATATCTTCATAGAGTGTTTGCCCTCTCCTATCTTTGGCGAGTTGGTAGTTCCAAGCATGTGAACCGGATCGAGCTATTTGGACTTTAGGCTATAGAGTATAGTGTGCAATTCAACCCAACACCATCCATCTTGGAGCAACTTTATCAAGCCAACAAATTTCCTAATAAAGGTATTGTAGTTAGTGGAGTCTTCACTACCACCCTAGTTGCCATCGACATCAATGAACAGCAAATGGGTGCCTCATTGTAGCAGTAGTTTTGGGTTGATAGGGGCACTTACATTGCCATCGGGATTGCAAAGCTTGATCGCATCCACCTAGCTAGGAACAAATTCCTTACAATTAAGGAGCTAGAGGAGAGAAAAGACCCTAACCTAGAACCTACACCCTGATAAGGCATAATTTGCAACAAACTTAGCTGAGCTAATAAATAATGACAAAGGTCCCCCCAGTCTACCTACAAAAACTAGGCAACAAAGACAGCAGACACCTGAGGCTAGGCCATCTTTAGCACCTCATCCAGATATGATAGATGCTCCTTTTGAGTTCATTCTTTGAGGCATTGAGGCATGCATATTAGAGGCACCCCACATGGTGCGCATTGATCTTAGTGTGCGGACCGACATCAGAAACTTACCACTAGACTTAACTCACTCGAGGCCTAGATCTAGACCCTACAATCAAGACAGTGACCTCCTTTATAGATTATTACTCTCTTTTTTTACTCATCTATGTATATTTTGTACATGTTAGTTTTAGGACACAAAAATATATCTTTCAAATTTATCTATTTATAAAATTTATCATTTGCATTAATTCACTGTGTTTTATTTCTTTTCTTTATCTATTTGGAATATATATATATATATATATATAATAAGAAGAAGAAAAAGAAGAAGAAGAAATAATAATACATAACTAATAATAACATGGATTAATGATGACAACAAATGCAATTAGACAAGACATGAGCAAGTAAAAATAAAATTAAATGTGTATACACACTCACACAGCATGCATCAATTTATCCTTTCATACAATATTAATTACATAACTCCTATTTTTGTTGTAGTTGATCAACCATTTTCTAGACAAATGCTTCATCAAACTATAGGGGGCAAGCTAAAAGCTTTTCACAAACCTTATCATGTAAAATCACAAATTCACTAAGCACCTCGATCATTTATTCTGTTGTAGGGGACAAAAAGGGTGACAACACAATCAAAACCAAGCCGAATCATCAATCGCACCCACTAAGTAAGGGGAAACTCTCAAATCAAGTTGTCTTATTAGTTGCACCCACCGAGTAAGGGGAAGCTCTCAAACAAAGCTGACTTATCAAATACACCATCGAGTAAGGGAAATCTCTCAAATCACACCGAGCAAGGAGAAGCCTTTAGACCAAGCTAACTTTTATGTCACACCCACCAAGTAGGGAGAAGCTCTCAAACTAGGTCAATGTTTACATCATTTTGGAAAAGCAATAGAATCCATGTAGGATTCCTAAAGAGGTGAAATGACTAACTATTTTGGCTTCCCAAAAAATGCCAATTTACACCTTGATCTATGTGTATAAATACCCCTACCCTGTCAATCAAAAAGGTAGGCTTTTCTTGATAAGTGCACACTCATAAATGTGAAAATTATTTTCTAAACATTATTTTTCTAATTTTAGGAGAGATTTTCCAAAATTATATTCTCTCTTTCTCTCAAGTTAACTGAAGATCATTCCTAAAGGCAATTATACATGGTGGGTTAACTAATTCTTTCTTTGCTTCTTTTATTTCTTCTTTTTTTCTATCCATCTGCCAGTCAGGTGTGGTGCTCTTTATTTATTTTATTTGTTGCCTATCTACCAGTTAGGTGTGGTACTTTTATTTTCTTATCCATCTACGAGTTAGATGAGATAATTTATTATCTGTCTATGATTAATGTTATGTTCTTATTATTTTTTATTCATTTAATTATCATATTTATGTTCTTTTATTATTTATTCTTTTCATAACTTTGGTTCCATTATTTCATTCATGCTAGAGTTGCGTCTCTATAATGAATGCGAGTTGTTTGAGATCTTTTGGAGTTTTATCTAACCTATCTTTTTCCTTTTTATCAAACATCTAATGAAGTTAACCTTTTTATTATTCCTCTCCATTATTTTGTTGTAATTTTTATTTATTTTACTTTCTTTAATTTTTATTTTCTTACTAATTTTCTCTTTGTGTTTTTTCATTAGACTGTATTTTAAGCAATTTTAATGTAATTTTATTTCATTCAGTTAGAATGTATTTTAGATAATTTCCTTGTAAATTTTATCTTTTTGGGTTAAAATGTATGTATTTTAGGTAATTACCATGTAATTTTTTTTATGCATTTTGATTCTCTTATAGTTCCCTATATTTCTATGTATGTTGTAAAATGTAGAAAAAGATTTTTTATGTTATAATAGGTAGAAAAAGATTTTTACACGATATAAAAAATAATCAAATTGATTACTATCTAATTAATTGGCGTTTTCTAATAAAATGGATTTTGATTTTTCTTTAATAGAAGGCACACTAATAAAACTTATTTTCATAAATTGACATGCGAGAACCAAAGTTCCCAAAGAAAATCAATTATCCGATTTATTATATGTTTCTCTTTAATTTTGTGTATTTCTTTTGTATATATACTTGTTTCATTATGTTTCTATATGATTGAAAACTTTATTTTAATCTCAAAACCTACTTTAGAAGAAGGATACAATTATTAATTTAATCTAAAATTCTATATAAACTTAAGGTATAGATAAGAGGAAGGTTCTAAACTACTCTGGTTTTGACCTTACAAGGTATTTCCCAACTTTAGTTGGGTGGCGACTCTAACCTTGTAATGCCCAACTCGCTCTTTCTAGGCTAAAAAAATAGGAATGACTTAAGATTTCTCTAATTTCCTTTTCATCTTTTGGGACTTAAGATGTGACATTTAGGTTGAGTCTTTGGTTATTTCAGTTTGAGCAGCCTCAAAAAGGAAGGGACGCGAACATTAATCCACTTCTTCTTTATTGACATGCATTTAAAGGGCCTGGCCAATATGTATGCTCAATATCTTATACACCATTTCATGTCTAAGACAATTACAAGTCAATTACATAATTACACATACAACT
Organism: Hura crepitans; assembly: GCA_948208565.1. Classification (NCBI taxonomy): domain Eukaryota; kingdom Viridiplantae; phylum Streptophyta; class Magnoliopsida; order Malpighiales; family Euphorbiaceae; genus Hura; species Hura crepitans. Next base: position 6,624 of record CANXYI011875222.1, on the reverse strand, counting down.
ACACCATTCCTATACAATTACATCTAACATAGCTCAAGAACCATGCTACATGTCATACATCATGAATTATTTACCATTGCTCACTTTAATGTTATTGTAAGCTTATGTGACTCCACTTACCCATTTCATACACTAGACCCAAATAAGGAGCAACACACTATCGATACTCGAACTACACTATATGAAAACCCATTAAGAAATTTAAATTTTTCTTCATATTAAAATATAATTTACATGTTTAATGTGATAAAAACACAAATTATCAAAAACCCTTTATGGGGTATACTAATTGGGTCCCTGTGTCAAAAATTTGGTAGCATAACATGTCATACCCGTAACACTTTAAGCTTGGCAAATTAATGAGCAGGATTAAATGACGGTGGTTACACAGGAACTCCAGTGATAAGAATCGAGTTAGCTAATTTAAAGAAAGGGTAAATGAATTTAATTAAATAATATAATTAAAGAGAAAGTCATAAATAGGGTTAATGTGACACCCCCTACCAAATTCTCGAAAAAGGCTGATAGGCAATGCACTTCCCACTAAGTCACCCATCTTGAAATTTCCCTAAGCCTACACTCCTTAACACTTACAGATTATGTTATTATTAGGATAGTTATCACTTAAATCCTTAGTCTATCACTTAGACATTATTTTTTAAGGTATATTTAATCCTAAAATCCATATAATAGGCTATTATAAATTTCTCATAAATTTAGGCAGCACAACGACTACCCGAGTGACATTTTAAAAATTTTAACTTGTTAAAAACACTTTTATAACCTCAAGTAATTATCATGTCACCTTCTAGACCCTTCTAATCCTCTATTGTTATCAGTGTCTCAATCATAAATAGTCAATCAAGCCTCAGGCCTCAAGCCCATAAACATTAGAACAGATAGAAATTAGACCATTTAGATTCATAGGCCTATTTATATACATCATTTGTTCAACTTAACATTACAGGCACTAGTAACCTCTAAACTTGTTGAATGCATAACTTATAGTATTTACATGAGTGCCTACTAAAACCATTAAAGATACAACATAAGTTACCCTTTAGTGCCTCTATTACGACACTGCACAAAGCTCAAGGCAGGATAACTACCTGTTATTACCTATGCACCAAAACACTAGTATGCTGAGTATGAAACTCAGTGGTGAATTTGAAAGAATAAAAACATGTCATTGTAGCACACAGATGAATTAAACATGCCAAGAATGCATGAAAGCAGCATACCATAGTCATGTCACAAAATAATATTATTTTATTAAACATGTTACAAATATTATTATCTTATTAATCAGACTGATAATTCAATTATTATACTTAATCCATTCTAGTCTATCAATAATTTTATGTATCCTTATTATCTGTCATCAAGTATAATGTTTAATTCATTAAATAGGCCCAACTACATAAACTACACTTTCAGACACTAGACCAAGAGAGAAATCAAAATGTGCAGTGGTCCTGTATTTTAGACCTCGGGGCACCAGCCCTAATGCGGTGGCCCATCTTGTGAACCCCAACTGCTGCACCAGCTTGATCTGATAAACAAATAAACATAAACACCATCATGTCACATTTTCCACAGCATAGTGCAGTGGCCCATATTGTGGATCCTAACCACTACATTGGCCTGGTCTGATAAACAGACAATAATATTATCAACATAGTGTAGCGGCCCATCTTATGGACCCCAACTGCTGTATCAACCTGGTCTGATAAATAGACAAATATAATTATCAAATCATAGTGTAGTGGCCTGCCCTATGGACCCCGACAGCTACACCGGCCTAGTTTGACAAATAAACAAATATATAGCAACAGTTAATCCCTAGTTGACCGGTCAACCTGTCACCTCCTCACCTGATTCCATGAGAAATCAAAAAACGACATGAAAAACCTCCCTAAGGTCACCCATCCCTAGATTACCCTAAGAATCTACCCGTTTAACTTTTACCAAAATATTTACTTTCTTACTTTGCTTCTAAAGTTTTTCCATTTTTACTTTATTTACAAGTCATAGCAATCAGAATGTATTTGAAAATCCATTTGTTTTATCAGAAAAGATTTAATAGAAAATTAGACAACATAACAATTGTTCGGATAAAAATCCAAAAATTTTCCTGCACAAATAACCACTTCTAAGCAATCATACATACATTCTCTAACTCCCGGACCCTCTGGTCCTTTAAATCTCATCACAAACAGCACAACACATGCAAAAGTTGTACAATTATATAGCAGCACACAAACTCAAGGTCTCAGACCTGATATCATCATCAGTCATGCAGTGTCATTCATATTTTCATATCATTAGCTTATATACATCATTTGAAGCTTTACATTTATTTATTTACAACAAAATTATAAACAGTACCATAACCTAATATATACACATGAGTAAATTCCTATACATATAAAAGACTAACTAAAGAAAAAAAATACCCAATAAGGTAGACATATCAGCTATTGAGGCTCGACTTCTAGTACGATCCTTACTTCGACCTATGCATTAAAACACTTGACATGCTAAGTAAAACTCAGTGGTGAATATGAGGTAAATATATGCATGCTTTCACATTCATTCATGCAATTATGCTATTATAATAAATATAGGAATACATAACAATTTATAATTCCATTTCAACATTTTAATTATTATATGCCATCAATTATTACCATAATACAACAATATAGTAGTTTGCGTTCATTTAATAATATTATGACCATTTACTGATGATAAATTATTAATTTCTTTAATAGGCCCATACCGATAGACTACACCTAAAACACTAGATAACGGAATCCTGAGTTTGTAGCGATCCTCATTTTGGACCTTCACTGTAGCTACACCTACATACTTATTTTATTTTGTGTAGTGGTTCTAGGAACCTTAACTGTAGCTATACCCACATCTTATTTTATACTGTGCAGTAGACTAAAATGGACCGTAACTGTAGTTGCACCTACATCTTATGATCAAAAATGGTATTGATTTGACATATAAAACCTAGCAACTGCTCTATTCCTAGTTGATCAGTCAACCTATCCAGTGGGCATCTAACTATACCAGCCATCTGTCTATTGTATTTTTTTATTTACCATTCAGGTATAGGTCATTTTATTTTTCATTCAGATAAAGGTCACTTTTTATGCTTCTACCTAAACTTTCATTTTCTTTTCTTTTCACTAATTTTTCTTTCTAAGTAAACTACAAAATCACTACTTATTTTATCATCCTTGGCTTCCAGCCAAGTTTTCTTCTTTTTAACATCATTTAATTATCAACAACATTATTGCTCAATTATTTGCTTATTGTAGATTTCATTGTGCTTATTTTCACATACAACACTTTTATGTTATATATACATAAGGCATTATTTATCTACCTCATTTTCACTACCATCTTTATTAAGCTAATTTCTTTTCATTATTGAATTAATTAGTATCATTAATAACTATTTTCATTTCACTTCCTCAAACCTCATGTTTCGGCCATACTTGATTTCATAAACTCAATATTCTTTTTATGATATTAAATCTTAAGTTTAAACATTATTCATATTTAATTATAATGTTTATTCATTTACCAATCAATTATACATATAATGGTAAATTTTTTTCAAGCATCTATCCCATGTACACTATTCGGCTACAATATGTCAATGCCATACCCATTTCTTTTTCCCACCATCTTACCACATTAACTTCATTTATATGCATGTATACATCACTTATCCATTTATACATTAATTATATACATGTGCATAGCATTTTCTTCATTTCCATACAAGGTATTCATGTATTTTTTTGCATGCCAATATTCATACATATGCAAAAATCATATTCACCTACCTCAATTGCAAAAATTCACCACTTTAAACACCAAGTCTAGGCTTCCTTTTCCTTTCCTTTATCTTTACCTACATACACATATAACCACCTTTAAAAATTTCTATAAAATCTAATTGAACTCCAAATTGAGTTCTAATTACACCCTTAAGCTTAGAATCATGCCTAGTTCATATAACAAAAATAAAAATTCAAATTCTCTCACTTACCAATTGGAGTGACACTATTCACTACATTGCTAATTCTCTAAATTTAGCCATTTTTTCTTCCAATTCCACTTCTTGAAGGTTATTTAGGGTGTGAAGGGTCTAATTGATGGATCAAGTGAGAGAAATTGGGTTAAAATGAGTGTTTGGCATGAAAGAAAACTCAAGGGAGGCCATGGGAAAAGCTCTCGAGTTTTTGAGCTTTTGGTGGGGAACATGGGTTTAGGCTTATAAGCTGCAACACACTTGATCATGGGTTTATGTAAGTGGCCCATGAAGCCCATCCATTTATTTCTCAATTTACGTGCCCCGTTTAGCTCGATTTTGCATCAAACTTTAAAAATTAATATCTCTTGTTCTAGACCTCTAAAAATTATGATCTTGGTACCAAAATTCATCATTTTATGTCAGTTAGTGGCTTGTAAAATTTCATACCAAAATTCTATACTTTTTCTCAGGTCACTATTCACTCGTGTAATTAAAATATAATGAATAAATAGTAAACGACTTCCAAAAATAAAAATTCCTTCCTTAATAAACTCATTGGAATTTTTAACCTTCAGGGTATAATATTTTTGGGTCCACTTGGGCACATCCCAGACCAATCCTAGTACAAATTCTTTTTATCTCCCTGTTCACTTATTTATGGTCTGTTATGAATTATTGATTCTGCTAAATCTTTTAATTCATTCGTTTTCATCATTTTTCAGCTCGTCAAATTTTTATGACCAATACTGTCCTTCTCTAACCTTTATACAGTGCCCTGCACCATAAGGAACACTATTCTGGCCTTAGAAAGTACTATTCATGAAACTGTGTTTCATAAGCATTACACAACCCATCTAGTGGGTATCTAACTAATGGGCTAACAGTCTCTTATTTATGTTTATTTTATTATTGATCATCATTTTAAAATATTATTAATCTAATAACAGATAATTATTAATTTATTTCTATAGTCCAATTTTAGCCGAACAGTTATAGGTCAGTTTTACTGGCAAACAGTTATGGTCGAATTTTTAAAAGAGTAATTTTAATTCTTTTACTTAGGTATCCCCTTTAGGACTAGTTCAATATCATAATTCAAGCCATATTGTATCTCCATTATAGGCCACAAACAAGTGCCAATTTCATACACAATTTATAGGACAGCTACGGGTCAATTCCACTATTCAAGTACATTGTTACATGTCATTTTTTCATAAAATACTAGGCACTTTTCCCATGCCAATTCAAGTCACATTGACATGCCATTCTAGGCCACAAATTCTTCCAATTCAATCAATCTAATAAGGTAACCACAATGGCCTCACATTGCCATTATAATCAAATACACATAGTCCATAATTCATAACTTATTTCATGCCATTATAACTCACAATTATAGGCCATTTTTATACATGCCTTACAAGCCAATTTTCAAGCCATTTCTTACCCCAATTTTGAATTCCTTTTTTGTACATTGACTTGTCATATTATATGCCACATTTCCATTCATAATTTCACATACTTTATGCCAATTCCATGCCAAGCATTATATGCTCATGACATCATGCCAATCATGCACATTACATACCATACTTACCATACCACACCATGGCATACATAGCTCTCAACCCAAGCTTGCACATGGCCATACATATGAATTTTTCCATAGCCCATCACACATATGTGTCATATATCATCATTCTAGCTTACACATACATGCATACACATCATATCATACATGCCATGCCACTACACACCACATATATGCCTCGACCACACATGCCATGCCATGCCATGATACACACATACATGCCTCGACCACACCATGTTCACACTCACACATTTATTGTTATGTCAAATTCACCATATGTACACATATTTCCATACTAACCCTACTATCTCCCATAACATACACCCTACATACATACCTAACATCATCTACATGCCATTACCTATGCCTACACCTCTTGGCCATAGCAAGTCCATTACCAAACTTACATTTTTTTACCATTTTTATCATATACACATTCATATCCATATTAACCATGCTAATTCTCATTACATATATCATCCAACCTTGCCATACACATTACCTACATACTAAAACACCTCACTATACCTCCTAGTCACACTTAACAACCCCTATGTTCATGCATTTTCTCACCATACATATATACCTATCATACATTTTCATATCATACACACCATATATACCAATATCCACCACATACACCACACATACCAAGCAACTCCAAGCCGTGAAACAAAGCTACTCTCTCGACCAAACCAAGTTCTTCACCATACATTAATAATTCGCACCAAATTAACATGCCAATCATCAAAATTACACACAACCATCATCAAATTAAGCTCACATCACTATTTGTCACACAATACATATTCAATTTACAATTTCCATACACTTATTCAAAGTAATTCACAAGCAAACTCAATATGGCATGCTTCTATTCAATCAAATTCACGTACCTATTACACTTTTGAAGCTTTTCCTATATCAGAGATGCTTTATTTCCCTTTTTACACATCATTCTTTCCCACCCCTATAT
>CANXYI011875121.1:0-15205 GCA_948208565.1 Hura crepitans | reverse complement strand
TATGCCGCTGCGCCGACTTATGTGCCATAATGGAGATCAGCCATAGCCTCCCTAGACATAATAAAAATAATTGTGTGGCATAATGGAGATTAGCCCGTAGGCCTTCCAAACCATAAATTATCATCAAGAACTGGGTGACATAATGGAAATCAGTTCGTAAACCTCTCTAACCACTAATGAATAGCATCAATAATTAGGTGACATAATGAAAATCAGTGCGTAAACCTCTCCAGCCACCAATGAACTAGCAGCTGGAAAACCCTAAGTTGACTAATCGACCCATCCAGTGAGTGTCTAACTAATGGGCCAAGTAGCTCAATTTAACTTCATTTATTGACCAAAAACATTCTTATAATATTTAAGTTTAAAAAATAGACAGTTAAAAATTTTATCTCCTACTTTAAAAATTTATTCAGACTAGTATAACCACTTTTTGGCTCTATTGGGTAAAATTCCATCAAAAAATTTTAGTCTATTATGATCAAAAATCAAAATGTCTTATGGTATGATTTATCGTGGCATTTCCACCTGAAAAGTTAATACTTTCTGGTCCAGTGACATTTTTGGTTCAGGTAGAGGTCAACTGGACAGTTATAAGTCATTTCGACCACTTTTAAGAACAATTTTCTGGGACTATTTTAAGTCCAAATTAAACTCAGTTTTTACTATTCTTTTTAGTACTTCACTAGGCACTAAGCCAACTATATCTAGGCCAAATCCTTGGCCAAAATATGGGCACAAATGCCATCTATTTACATTTCAAAACTCTAACCCAAAAGCACAATTTAAGGTTCACTTTAATAGCTTACATGAAGCCACTTTTAGATCATATTTCAAGCTTCAACTAGAGGTTTTAATACCACTCTTTCTTAGGCATTTCAAGACATATTTCCAAGTGTATATTGTGCTACCATTATGCCCCTTAGCTAATTCCATAGCCATTTCATGCCAACAATCAAGCTAAAATACTGTACTTAATTAACACGTAATAGCATCAAGCTTCATATCAAAATACCTTGCCTAATGCTTTCGAATACTTAAGGAAATTGAACTAACTTTCCATTCCTTTCCATATAGTCACAACATTCAATCATTTTCACTTGCCATGAACTTAAATGTGGTCATACATATCTTAATCTAAGCTAATTTGATTAAGGCACAAGCAACATCTTGGAAACCATTCATTATAGCTCACGATACAAGAAAACATACACATTCTATGGTGATTTCTTTACCCAATTTTACTTAAAACATATCTTAGCATGCCAATCACATTCCACTTTCATCATAGGCAGCAAATTTCTCAATCAAATAACCTTAGGCAGCAAATTCCAGCCAGTAATTAAGGCCAATTATACAACTACTTAAAACAACATTCTAAATTTCACTAAAAACTTAAGATAATTAACCTCACCAAAGAAAAGTTCACCTTTAGATATAACTTTCCAGCCATCCTAAGTCAATGATCACTAGTCTAGGCACCCAATAACATGAATAAAAGGATGAAAGTTCATATACCTTTGAAGAAAAGCTTTGAAATGCTCAAGTACTCAAACTGTCTAGCTTGCCATGGTACTTTTCCCTCTCCTTTGTTAGCTCCAAGCTAGCTTCCAATGGCCACTAATGCCTTAAACACACACACATACTAGTCTTAGGTACATCCTAGCATCAATTGGTAGCTAGAAAGAAGAAGCAAAAGGGAGGAATTACTCAAAACTCACCTCAAACACCCTGTTCTAGATTGCTCTAGACTAGTCTCCTTCTTTGAATTTTATCTCACAATTGGCAACTCTTTTTGGCCTAATTCTTATTCCTCGTGGTGGCTAACACATAGGAGAATTTTTAGGGATTAGAATCAGCTAAAATGGTGGTCAGAGGAGAAAGATATGGAGTTTTTCCTCTCTATGTGGCGTTAGTAACAGAAGGAAATAAGGGAGGAAGCATTTTGTTCATGGCCAAATGGAAATCCACTTGTTAAAGGCCAATTGCCACTTGGCATGAAGTGGGGCCCACCTTGACATGTCAAAGGTGGTCCCGATAATTCTCGAACCATCCTGGTTTTTTGAAAAACTTTAAAAATTCATAAAAGTTCACTCGAACCTCAGAAAAGTATGCCATTTGTTTTAAAATTCCTATTTTAATCCCTCTATCTGCTTGTAAATTTTTGTGGCCAGATTCCATCGGTAAGATAAATTTTAGATTGTCTCGATTTGCATGCCAACTTTAAAAATTTTGAAAATTTGCAAACGACCTCTAATTTCAAAAATTCCTTACCAATGGACTCAGTGGAATTTTTAAGCTTTAGGGTTCGATATTTTTAGGTCCGCCCGAGCATATCTTGGGTTAGTCCCGGCCCAAAACATTTTTATTACACAAATGCATTCCTTACTACTTAATTTGAATTATTGATTTTGCTAAATTTTTTTATTTTGCCTTTTTCATCATTTTAGAGCCTCTTGAAGTTTCATAACTAGTGCCACTACCTTAGTCCACGTGCAAGTGACCTGATAACCCCGGCACACTTCCTAGACCTTATGGCACTATTCATGAAGCTTCAGATCGCAGGTATTACATATTAGGATTTTTGTAAATCTAAATTTTTCTTACCTTTTTTTGTTGTTGTTAATTGCCTTATTTAGGCTATTTGAATTTTTATTTATACGAACTATCTTTCTTTATTTCAATTGGTCTAATTCTTCTCTATATTATGTAGTGAGTTTAAAAGAAAATTATTTCTACTGATATCTTTTAATTTGATCTTATTTAATTTTCATTCTCTATCCTTTTCTTTTCTTTTTTTCCCTGTAAGGAACCTTCTTCCTATATACTAATCCTATTTATGTTTGAATCTATATACTTAAAATTCTAATACCTACATATTGTTATGGTTTTATCTATATATCATGTGACTACTTTTATTATATAATTTATTTAATAATTTTTTTATTTGCCTGAGGTATTATTTTAGTATTAAACATCTGATTTTCTACCTTTGGTTTGTTTATTTGTTAATCTTATTTACTGTATTATTATATAGACTAAAATAGAAAAGGAAAAAATCTTCATAACTTATTAGTTCCTTTATAAAGCTATGTTTTCTTAATCTCTACTTATCAATTAGTTAGCTATTTTACTTTTCTTAGGATTCTGCATGTTGATAAAGGACCTTAGGATTTACATGCATGTGCTTGTTAATCTATTGATGGTTCATATAATCACCTGTATTCACTTTTTATATACTAATTAACCTTGATCCTTAGATATTGACATTCGGATAAAGGCTTACTTTTTTACTTCTTATAGCATTTTTTATTTTCCATTTTTTTATTTTTTATATATTTTTTATCTTTGAAAACATATACTTATACCCCATTTTCATGGTCTGAATATATTTTTTCAAAAATTGTGTTCTCCCTTATGCTTTGAATAATTACTAATTAATTTTTTCAAGAACCTTTTATTTTCCTAAAATTTCTTATTTTCTATTTTTACTCATTGATTTCTAGAACTAGATTTTTATGTCTTGTGATGATTGGGGCTAAAAGAAACTATTGCTTTAGGTTGACTTAAATGTTTTGTCCTGTCCTTAAATGTTTGTCAGCATTTATTGCTTATTTGCTAAAAATTATTTGATCAACTGGTAGCTTATAGGCTACCCATTTTTAGCAAAATTGGCTAGAAACATAGGTAGCCTATGATTATATCATGCCATTTTTAGTATTTTGTCATCATATGCTTAAAAAAGTGTGGTTTTATTGCCCAATCAAATATTTTGCCCACTGATTTTGTTACTAAAGTGGTAAATAATTACCCATTTTAGGATTAGGGTGAAGATTTATGTTAATCTAAAGTAATAGCATGTTTAACCATTGATCTGAGGATAAAAACAAAAACTCTATCCTATTTTAATAGCATTCCACCCAAGTATATTAGATTTAACACATCACACAACTTTAAAACCCTTAAATCATGACTAACCTTCTCTATACTTCATAAAAAATCAGATTTAACTTCTATGATTCATATAGAGATGGATTTTTTTTGTCAATAAAGCATATGTAAATGAGATAATTAAATCGATCAAACACTGACCTCCTTTAATATTTGAAAATCAATTTTTGACTTCAAAATATTAAAGTGAAATCATCTAGGATTAGGGATATTACCTTCTTATTTACTACTTGAATCTTGTTGAAATGTGTGTATCTTTCATTGCTTCTTGACTTCTACTTCTTCTTGCTTTTCTACTACCACTTTTTTGTCTCTTTTCTTTTGTTTTTTAGCACTGTATTTTTTTTGTCCCTTTTTTTACCTCCATTATTAATGTTCTAAATTGCTCTTTATATAACCATTCTTTTTACTCTTCATTTTTATTTTTATGGTAGCCCCTAAACCAGTCTATTTAATACAGTAAGACATATTTTTCCTACTTTTTTTGGGAGGCATATGACAATGGGGCTTTTTTTTATCCCTTATTGTCTTTCTTAGCTAAATTATGAGAGTTGTAGTAATGTTGGACTGCTACACTTGTTAGACTATTGGGCTAGATGTTAGGGCTTGGGCAGCTAAAACCTAGCAATTATTTTCTCTTTTTCTATATATATATTTTTTTGTATTTTTCTCTCTTCCGTTTTCTTTTTTTTTCTATATTTTATTTATTTATGAATACATTTTTTTGTATTTAGAGATTAATAAAAATTTTATTTTATATTTTAAGTTCATTAGGTTTAAATTTATTTATTTTCACTCATCATTCTTATGTCATTATTTTGGTTATACTTTAATTATTTTATTTAAGTTGTTATTCACATTATAATTATCTAATCTCATATAATCATTAATAATAATAATAATTTAACCTTCAAATGATAATAATAATGATAATCAATAATTATAATTTCTTGCAAATAACAATAATTTTCTTTTAGTAATGATGGATAATAATCACTCATCAAAAACAATAACAACAATAACGGTATTAATGATAATATTTTGTGCATATTTTATATAAGTGATAATATCATCATAATAATTCTCCTTTTTCCAAATATAAATGAAATGGAAAGTTATCTTATTACATGACTTAAATATTAATTATATTGATTAGTTGTAATTAAATTTTATTTTTAATATTGTTTAATTAACCCAGATGAAAATAGGTATCTAACAACTTCTAAGTGGAAATACTACCTAGAAACACTATAAATACCCCTTCCATCAACCTATTTCATCACTAACAATCATTATGAATTAACCTCAAAATTTTGAGAGTCTAAGGTGGAAACTCTAATACAAGATTTGCTCTACTAGTCTTAAACACTCATTGAAATAATTATACTTATAAAATCCTACCTTTTTTCTTGTTCCTTGGAGTATTAACCAAGGTAAGATCTAAGGCCTCTAATATCATTGTTTTAATATTATTTTCTCCATTTTATTATGAACCAATGATCTCCTATGATTAATTGACATGTGAGGTGATTATATGTAAATCTCCATGCCAATTATAGAAGTAGGTTAACATTTTAATCATTCATTAGAAAAATGGTAATCATATTTACTTCCTAGAACAAATGATTAAGTCTGCATGAACTTATTTTATCAAAGGCTAAAGTCCGTGCAGACCTATTATTTGAATATATATATATATAATATTATGTTCGTATAGACTAATGTTCGATAATAGTTTTATATTAATTTTTGATATTCTATTTTAACACTTGTTTAAAGCTTAATAATACATGTTTCACTCATATTAATTGCCATAGCATGTTATTAATATGTATTGATGTTAAATATGTCTTTTTATTAATCATAGTCATCCTATTCATTAATATACATATTATTAATATTTTGGAATTAATGTTAGGTGTAACGCCTGTATGTTGACGCTCTGTGAACAATACCATTGAGGCTGAAAAGTGTTCCTAGAGTGCCAAATCACCTTCACGAGGCTCGAGGTAGGGCTACTAGTCATGAAAATTTGAGGGGTCATAAAATGATGAAAATGGCTTAATTTAAATATTTAGTAGAATAAATAAATTATTTTAGCCTATAATCTAGTGGGTCATAGGCTAAGATGGAGTCAGGCCGAGATTTGTTTGGACATACCTAAAAATACCATATCCTGAAGGTTAAAAATTCCCCCGAGTCTATTAGTGAAAGAATTTTTGAATTCTGAGGTTGTTTGGAAAATTTCTTAATTTTGGGGTTTTACACGTAAATTTAGGTAGTTGGTTAATTATCTTGTTGGTGGTATTTGGTCATGAAATTTTATGAGCCTCTAAATGGAACTAATTAAGGATTTTTCAAATAAATATGATGATTTTTAGAGGTCTATGTGATTTTTAAAAATTCCCCGAAGTTTCTACTGAAATCAAGTTATTTTGGGAATTTTAGGTGGCATGTGGCCCCACCAATGCCACCTCATCCATTATAAAACAGCTTAAAGTGACACTTAAGTGTCTACTTGGCCACTCACCCTCACCACCCCACTTCTTCTCCTTCCTCCTCATTATGTCCCAACGCCATTTCCACCTTACATCCATCATTTTTCCTTTTTCTTGCAGGCTTTTCCCTTGCCTATTGCCACCAAAAATCCCTTAATTGTGTTTTGAATAGACTTTTGAATGTTTTGGAGGCCATAAGAGTCCCTAGATTGTAAGAAAATTCAAGTTGTAGCAAGTGTACATCAAATGGGGCTAAAAGGATAACTTTTTGTGTCTAAGTAATTTAGACCTTTTTAATTTATTTTCTAGAGGATTTGGTGATTCTAAAAATGTCTATATGCTTGGAATTTGATTTGGAGATGTGTATGATTTTTTATGGATTTTTGCAGGTGAAGTGGCGTGAATGGAAGAAATGAAGAATTGAGGTGTGTTGTGATTTCTTTCAAGTTAGAAGTGAGGAATTCATCCCCTTTTATAGTGATATATGTGAATTTAGAGCATTTGAATTATGCCTTGGACATTTCTCATGGCTTGTGTGTGGATATTGTGTATGGAAATGGTGAAGAACCTAACTAAAGTGTGTGCAATAGTGGTTTAGGCATGTACTTAGGCTAGCTATGTGTGGAATGCATGATTAGAATGGATTTAAAGAAAAGGGTGCATGGGAGGGTGAGTTCCCTATTTGGCCTAGAGGTATGTAAGTTGTGTGTGAGGTGTATATGGCTTGTTAAGGTAGTTTTAGCATGATTCTTAAGGTATTATGCATGAATTATGCTTGAATTATATGTGTATATAGTGAGAATTATAAGTATTAGTGTGTGGCTTCATTAGGCTGAGAGGTGCCTTAGTGTGTAGGTTAACTGTATGGTATGTGTGCTTGGCATATGATATGGAATATGGCTTGTTAATAATGGCATGTTAGGTGTAGGTGAAGAAATTGGTGAATAAAGCTTTTGTGTGTGTGCTTAGTGTGGCCGAGGCATGATCAAGGTGTAAATTGGCTTAGTTTGCATGGCAGTGACATTATGTGTGTGTAAGCATGCTTGTGTGATGTTAAAATGTGTGTATGTATGCTTAAATGTGATTGAAAGCATATGTATGGCAATTTGGGACTATTGGCCGAAAGCTATGCAAAGCTAAATGGCATGAACATGAGGTATGGCATAACTAGCATATGTGTATGAAATGGCATGACATATTTGGCAATGTTTATATGGCATGACTTAAGTAAATATGCATAAGTAATAAGGCATGAAATTCATGAATATTAGGCTACCTTTTAAGGTTAGTAAATGGTTAAAAAGAGGACTTGAAATTGGCCTATAATGGCATGGCAAAATAACTTGTAAATAAACTAGATTTGGCATGAAAATAGTACCTTAAATTGGCCTACCTTGTAATGTTTATGCAATATGGTGTGGAAGCCACTTTTATGGTTATTTGATATGTATAGTTGAGCTTAGCTTTAGGCCTATACATAAGTATGGTAATGAGTGCAAGTGGCACTAAAAAATGGCTTGAAAATGGCCAAAATGAACCTAAAATGGCCACCGCAAAGTTGAAAAATGACCTATAATTATCCCGTAAAATAAAGTTAGGGACCCATATTAAAAATGATTACTTGGTATGTTTATAATTAAGCGAAAATGATATACTATATTAGATTTAATATGCCTTTAATTATGCCTATGAAAATGCTTTAAAATATTTCAGAAAATTGACCCATAATTGTCCGGTGGGGCTAAAAATGACCTGTAACTATCCAGGTCAAAAATTAATCATTTGATAAAAATTATAACTATCTATTTTTCAACTTGGAATATTAAAAAAAAGATTATCAATAAAGAAATAGACTTAAAATGAAGTCAGATGGCTCATTAGTTGGACACCCACTGGATGGGTTGATCAATCAACTTAGGGATTAGCAGCTGCTAGACTATCTGTATATTAGACTAGGTCGATGCAATGGTGAAGGTCCCTAAACAGGCCACTACACTAGTCTACTGGGTAGACCTAGATGAATCATTTGACATGATAAGTTGCCATTGGGAGGTCTACAAACTGATCTTTATACATAGTTGTTCATTATTTTTCCCTTTAGAAAGTTCCTATGAACTGATCCCTATAGCTTTGCTCATTATTTTTGCCCTTTAACAGGTTCCTATGAACTGATCCCTATGGCTATATCAAGCCGATGCAGTGGCCAGGGTCCAAAATGCGGGCCACTACACACTTTTTAGTTCCCTCTTAGTCTAGTGTCTGGAAGTGTCATCTATTTAGTCGGGCCTATGAAATGGAATTAAAGTAAAATAAAATACAAGTCTATAATGATTTATGATAATCTATTATGACTAATTTAATAAATAAACCATAGTGGCATTTTGGTAATTTTGAAGTAAATATGGCATATCATCTGAATAGCATAAATCACCTGGCATATCACACACACACTACATCTAGACCATGGTATTATGTTTGCTTGTGTGTGTTAATGTATGTGGCATGTTTGAAATGGTTTAAAGTCACCACTGAGTTTTATACTCAGCATACCTGTGTTGTGGTGCAAAGGTATCAAGGATAAGCAAGCTAGCCTCAATGATCGTATAGTGTAGTAATACAGGTGTTGAAGGGTAAAAAGAGTTGCTTTATATTTGAGTAGTGGCACTTATGTAAACATTATAGGTATGGGTTAGCATGCTTAAGAGCTGCTATGTCTGTATATTAAATATAGACATGATGTATATAAACATGTGTTTTTTTTGTTTGAGTTGCATGTGATTTTGATAATTATGGGCCTAAGGCCCTATGTGTGTGTGATTCTGATATATGCATGATGTGTGATGATGTTGACTGGGGGACTAGAAAGGTCCAGATGGAGGTTGAAAGGAATGATTATCTATAGAATTGTTTTTAACAGGTGAAAAAAATTTGGTATGTCACTCGGGTAGCCGTTATGCTGCCTAATTTTTTGTAACTTGTAAAGTGTCTGTAAATGGGTTTTCTAAGTCTATCAGACCATCTATAAATATATTTAAGGATTAGATTAAATATCATTGCAATACTTGATAGAGTTCTTGAACAGTTTATAAGTGTTAAAGAGTTTACCTCTAGGGAAATTCTAAAATGGGTGACCTAGCGAGAAGTGCATTGCCTATCGGGTTTCTTTAGGAATCTGATATGGGTTAGGTCTACACGGACTCTTTTTCATGAGGAGTGAAGTTTACACAGATGTCTATGTGAATGAATATGTTTCCATATGGTCTATATAGACGTATGTTGTGTTCAACTACTCATTTTTCTCTTCTCATCATTAATTATTCTAATCACCATTCTATTTATACTGATTGTTCATGTATATTCCATACATATTTATATCTATATTTATACCTTTAACATGCATTATAATTCTATTTGGTACTGTTATTAAGTCCTCAAAAACCTCTATTTGTATTACCAATCATTTTTTCTTGAGTTGTGTAAGATTGACCATTTATGCTAGATACAAGGTCCAAATGGACATATCAGTTATGACATTTTGTAGTCCTCATGGACTTAGCAATGTGTAAATGGGATCAATATTTTATTCCTTGTTTACTTATTTAGTTTTATACCTTTTATCTTTTTTGCTTATTTTGGGTTGTAATAGATAACTCAACAATTTATTTTACACGTAAAAAGCCTAATCTCACATTAATGATTTTTCTAACTAATTGGTGTTTTCACAAAAAAATAGTTTTTAGTTTTCCTTAATAAAAGTCACATAAAATTTATTCAAACAATGGCCAATCTCATAAAGATAGGAGTTGGACAATTATAGCCAATTCCTATAGAATTACGAGTAGTTGTCAGGTCAAACAATAACTAACAAATGACTCAATTTGTGGATGCTTAATTTACATTTATGCTTTGAATATTACTACTAATTTTCTCTATGTGAAAAGGTGACATATATTCTTTCAACTATAATGCTTGCTTGCATGATACGAGATTGATAAACATTAGAATATAAATAAAGGTATATTATTAAGGCATAAATAAGATATGATTCCAAACCCTTTCTAGGAAAAAGATCAATGGTCCTAGAGTAAATCCAAGCGGCGACTCCAAACACTAATTGCCTTATCCCTGACATATTAAAAATCTACAAACATAATATCCTAATATCCATACATCAAACTTCTCATTTATCATTATATACTTACATGTAATAGCATTGCAACATAATCACATAGGCTAGCATCATCTCATCACCTTTATCTTTGAGACATATTTCATTTTAAGCATAAAATCAACATATTATACATTAAGTTATTCAATTATATATAGTTAAGAATTCCATAATCTTACTTCTAATGGGCCAATTGGTCACATCTTAGTCACAACTTATGTTATAAGGTTTCACATCCATCACATGCTGTGACACCTAAGATTTTTGAGTTCATGTGCAATGTCCTCAAGATTTAGGGTACATTAATTGGGTCAAAATGAAAGACTAATTTTAAAGAGATAGTGGGAGTCATGTGATTTTGGCATATTATATGTTTTAGAGCTGAATCAATTTTCCTATATCTTTACTCAGATTTATTCGAGAATTTCATGAATAAAACTCAAGTAATCTGAAAAACCATGGAATTGAATTTGGAATTTTTTGGTGGTCAAGAGACAAATCATTAAAATTATAAGAATGTGATAATAAAAATAAAAAAGTGTACATTTGTTAATGGCTAAAGAAATATGGACTAAAGAAGGATTAACTAAGATATTTTGTTTTCAAAATGACCATGGCAACCACACTTTTTCTATTAGAAAGAAAAATGAGATAAAGAAAGAGAAATAAAGGGATCGTAATAAAGTGAAAGGAAATAGCATAAATTGAAAAAGGGAAGAGGCAGCGAAGTTAAGAAAAGAAAGAAATAAGGGGAGGAGTCATTGCTTTGGCAACACCATAAGGGAGAAAACAATGGTAGAGGTAAGTGGTCACACTGATTTTGATCAAGGTGATAATGGCAAAGCTTGTTGTCATGAAAAAGAAAAAAGAAAAAATGAAAAAGAAGCTAAGAAGACTAATGGAGGAGAAAGAGGTCACCATTAGAGTTAAAGTTCTGGTGATGATAGGAACACAGTAAAGCCTAGCAATTTTAGTAGACTAGAAATAAAAAAGGAAGAATTAAAGAAAAGAGATACGAAAGGTGGAAGATAGTGGCAGACAAGAAGAATAAAGAAGAAAGAAAAGAAGAAGGTAGAAGAAGTGAGGTGGGAATGAAGGAGTTGAGTGATGATTTTACCATCATAGGAAGAGGTATCAATGATGGTAATTCATGGCACCGCAACTGCTGATAATGGGTTGCTATTGCAATGGACACTAAAAAAAACATGCCAAATTTCCTATGGAGAAAATTTCAAAGATTCTTGTTACAGAAAAGAAAAGAATGCTAGATTAAACAAAGATAGAGGGCTAGTTGCTATGACTGGATTTCAACAGCGGAGTGAATGAAGTTGCCTAGCTATGGAAGGAACCAATGGTAGGGGCAATATTAGCTGCTATGTTTTTTAATGGTGAATGAGGTTTTTACTTCCTCTCTTCCTTTGCATTTTACTGAAAACTAAGAAATTCACATGTTTTTTTTCTTTAGATTTTTGTGGAATATATGGTGTTTAAGCACTTAAGTACATTAGATGAGGTTGATTAAAGATATATTATGGACTTTGATGAACACTTTATAGTTTTTGAGAATTTGTATTTGTTTATAAAGAAAATGTTGGTTGTTCTTCTAGGATGGGAATTAGTGCTGCCATTGAGAATGATATGGGTATAGAAGTTGTTAATTAAAAAGTATAAAGATGTGCTTGGTTGAGAAATTTTCATTATATGTATTTTGTTAAGGATTTTAGTTGAAGCAAAATGAGGAAAAGAAGATGCTCTTTTGGGAATTCGAAGGTGGTTATTATAGTAGATAAATTTAGTGGATTTTAGATGAATAGAGAGGTTAACATATGTAAGCTAATATGTTATAATTAAATTAATAAGTGTATGTTAATAATTAATGTGTGAATTTGGATGTATATGTATATATATATATGTATATCCAAGTTAAATTATGCTGAATTAATTTATTTGGAAGTATGCTTTATAGAATACATGTGATTAGCATGAATGTGTATGAATCTTAGAAATGTACACACACACACACACACACACACATATATATATATATATATAGAAACAGTGTGTTACTATTAAGATGATGACATGAGCAAATTTTGGTGTCGATGCATGTGTTGTGTTATTGTGTTTTCAAATTATGCCTATTTCATTATATAATATATATATATATATATATATATATATATATATATATATATGGAAGTAAAAGAATGAATTTTAGCATGTATGTAGAAACTTAAATAAGTTTGATTATATTATATTGTAGGTTAAATTATATGCGTATGAAATTTAAACTAATATATACAATTGTAGTGAGATTTAAGTTAAATTAGCATGAGCTGAGAATAGGTAAGAGTACTTGATGGATATAGAGGCTAAAATATGAATGAGTAAATGTATGATTGTCATCTATGATAACATACTAGATATTGTAAGAGCATAAGCATATTATGTAGTCTAAAGCATCATATGAAGATTGTTACATGCATACATGTGTATGTGTACCTTATAGACTGAAAGAAACTAATGACACATGAAGGCTATATAAGTTGTTTTAATGTCTAAATATGCATTTCTAAAGATGAATGAGTATATCAAAAAGGGAATGCTTGGAATATGAGATGGCACATAAATTAAGTAGAATAATACTTCATAAGCAAGAAAATGTATGTGTATTCAACTTAACATATACATTTTGTGTGCATTATGTTATTTAAAATATGTGTTTGGAAGTATGTAATTAATGCTACCTTAGGTAGCTTAATGAATTGTGTCTACCATTAGTAGGCTTAAGAGATGAGTAACATCTAATTTAATGAAATGACCATAAATTGGATGATTGAGGTTTTTACCATGTTAAGGCCAATGCCTCTTTAAGGAAGACCTAATAATGTTATGCCTTAGTGCATAATGATATACAAATATAAGTCATTCTTTTTGTTAGTAATGCATGTTATGATAAGGTTGAATGCCTCTTTAATAGGTATGTGATGATATAGTTCTTTAATGTCATGTAATATATACATAAGTTGATTTTGATAACAACTAAGCGTGACATAAAGATTATAAAATAATGTTACCAAAAATTGAATATGGTTGTTTGAGAGTGCATAAATTGGTTGAAATGCTTATAATGTCTATAGTATTTTATCTTATGTAACTTAAAGTGGCTTAGGAAGATGTATTAAGCATGATGTTCAAAATAAACTATATCAAGTATGTGCAGTGCTTTTATGCTATAAGTGTTATAATTCTAATGCATGAGGCATGATATGGTTTTGATTCCATGGATTGTATGTAAGCCGAATGGCTAAACCTATGGTTAGACATTATAAGCATGGAAGATGACATTGAGATATGTATTCTTTATGTACATCTATCATAATTAAACATTTAGATGCCATGCATGACATGTATGCATTATGTATGACACAAGAGTAAATGGAGATTCACAATAAGATAATAAAGTGTTAATGATGGTAAGCACGTGAACTTGCCTACCCCATGATGGATCATGATGAGATAAGTATGTTAAGTATATGCATTATATAGTACTGGTTAAAGGGCCTAATAGTAAGCAATATGGTGGTGCTTTATGCACATATCAAGTAAATCATGATCTTGATGATGCACATAAAGTATAATGTGAAAGTAATAAGTTATTGATAAGATGTACTTGTGTTTATTCACGAAGTAAGTATGATGGCCTTTCATATTGTTATGCATTGCATTACATTAATTAAAGCACTTTAAGGTATGTTAAGAATGAGAAACATAAAGAATTATAATAATTGTCCCATACGATTAGGCAACCTAGATTGGGTAGGTTGACCGATCAATTAGGGAAGAATAGTAGCTTCTAGCATACCTTTAGGGTGCAAATATAGCCTTCAAGAATAGATATAACCTTCAAGTCTAGATATGATCTTTAATTTAAGTATAGCCTTTAAGCATAATTCATCCTATTATCCAGTTTTAGATAGTCATATCTTGGTATGGGCAAAATAATTAGATAAAAAATGCTTATTAAGAAAAAAAGAATAAGTGATGATGGAATATGGAAAATAAGAAATGGAATAATAATGTTCATATATGTTTATATATATTTGTTGAGTATTAATGTATTAGTGCTGAATAAAGTGTCCGTTAGCTAGCATGTTTAATTATGTTTTCAGTATGCTATGAATGATATTGCTTAGTCTATGAAGGTTTTTATACATCAATGTATGAATATGCACACACATGCAAATGTTAGATATATACATACATACACACACATACACAAACACACATATATATATGTTTGTGTGTGTGTGTGTGTGTGTATGTATATATATATATGTGTGTGTGTGTGTGTATATATATATATACACACACACACACACACACATATATATATATATGTATGTATGTATGTGTGTATATATATATATATGTATATATATGTGTATATATATATTTATGTATATGTGTATACACACACACACACACACTCTCACACACACATACCCTTATATATATATATAAGCCCATAAAATCCTAAGAAATCACATTTAGTTCTTTTCCCTAATTCTGTTCCTCAATTTTTGAT
>CANXYI011875015.1:0-10438 GCA_948208565.1 Hura crepitans | reverse complement strand
TTCTATATCATATAACACATCTCTTGGACCCTTTTGGTTCCCCAAATATCATCCTATCCATATCATCTAACACACAGCAGTCACAGGCCTTAGGCGACAATAAAACATACAGAGCCTCAGGCTCATAAGCATCCATATAAAACACATAAAGATCAAAGAAACCATCACATGAATAGTTACAGAACAGCCCATGTTATATAGATACTACCTTGTATCCCTTGTATATATCACACCCATATCCCACCTAAGTATATAGAGTGCAAAATCTACTCATTATACATGATCAACCTTTTACATACGACCTTTGAACTCTACTGCACGCTTTACTAGGGACATCCCTATTTTGGGTACCTACACTTTGAAATAGGTATGTTGAGTATAAAAATATTCATTGGTGAATTCAATCATTTAAAATATGCCCAATAGTTATTACCTACATAAGACCTCTATTTTATCTTATACTAATGTCCCAAGTTCAATTTAAAGTGCTACCATGCAAAATTACCATTTTAGCCTTAGGGTGTTTCTATTTGTAGTTATCTAATTACTTATCACAAGTCATATAATTTATGTGCTTGGTCATTACTAGCTATTTAATGCTCAAATTATACCATTTTAATCCTTTATTTATTACTAATGGAAAAATTACCAAAATACCTCTGTGTCATATTTCACAATCATATGTGGGTTTATTAACTTTATTGAATTATTTTAGTTGGCCCAACTCAGAAGACATCCTTGACAGACACTAGATCTAGAGGAAAAATAAATTGGTGCAGTGGTCCTTATTTTGGACCTATACTACTACACCGGCATGTGTGCTATAATGGAGATTAGCTAATAGCCTCTCTAGACACAAATAAATACAATTTGTGTGACATAATAGAGATTAGCCAGTAGGCCTCCCTAGCCATAAATAATTATCATCAGGAATGTGACATAATAGAGATTAGCCCGTAAGCCTCCCGAACCATAAAGAATCTCACCAACTATCTGACATAATGGAGATAAGCCCGTAGGCCTCCCCAGCCATAAATAATCCTCATCAGGAATGTGACATAATGGAGATTAGCTCGTAAGCCTTCCCTACCATAATGAATCTCATTGACCGAACATCAGACAATTAGTAATTGCTAAATACCTAAGTTGACAAGTCAACCCATTTAGTGGGTGTCTAACTAATGGGCCAAGTAACTCATTTTAAGTCCATTTATTAACTAAAAGTGTTTTTATAATACTTAAGTTTCAATAATAAATAGTTATGAATTTTATCACACAATTTATTTTTCAACCAATTTGGTATAGCCATATTTTAGGCTCTGTCAGGTAAAAACCCAAATAAATTTTAAGTTTTGTTATTACCAATATACAAGGTTGAATATGTTATAATTTATCATAGCATTATTCGTCAGGAAATTAACACTTTCTATCTAGTGACATTTTTAGATACTACCTTGTATCCCTTGTATATACATACCCATATCGCACTTAAGTACATAGAGTGCAAAATCTACTCATTATACATGATTAACCTTTTACATACGACTTCTAAACTCTACTGCATGCTTTACTAGGGATGTCCCTGTTCTGGGTACCTGCACTCCGAAATAGGTACGCTGAGTATAAAAATACTCAGTGGTGAATTCAATCATTTAAAATATGTCCAGTAGTTAATCCATGCACAAGACCTCTATTTTATCTTATACTAATGTCCCAAGTTCAATTTAAAGTGCTACCATGCAGAATTTCCATTTTACCCCTAGGATGTTTCTGTCTGTAGTTATCTAATTACTTATCACAAGTCATGTAATTTATGTACTTGGTTATTATTAGCTATTTAATGCTCAAATTATACCACTTTAATCTTTTATTTATTACCAGTGGAAAAATTACTAAAATACCCCAGTGTCATATTTCACAGTTATATGTGAGTTTATTAACCTTATTGAATTATTTTAGTTGGCCCAACTCAGAAGACATCCCTGACAGACACTGGATCTAGAGGAAAAATAAAATGGTGTAGTGGTCCTTGTTTTGGACTTATACTGTTGCACTAGCATGTGTGCTATAATGGAGATTAGCTAATAGCCTCTCCAGACACAAATAAATAATATTTGTGTGACATAATAGAGATTAGCTCGTAGGCCTCCCCAGCCACAAATAATAGAGATCAGCCCGTAAGCCTCCTAAACCACAAAGAATCTCACCAACTGTGTGACATAATAGAGATCAGCCTATAGGCCTCCCTAGCCATAAATAATCCTCATCAGGAATGTGACATAATGGAGATTAGCCTATAGGCCTCTCCAGCCATAATGAATCTCATTACCTAAACATTAAATAACTAGTAGTTCCTAAATCTTTGAGTTGACAAGTCAACCCATCTCGTGAGTGTCTAACTAATGGGCCAAGTAGCTCATTTTAAATCCTTTGATTGACTAAAAGTGTTCTTATAATACTTAAGTTTCAATAACAGATAGTTATGAATTTTATCACATATTTTATTTTTCAGCCAGTCTAGTATAGCCAAAGTTTAAGCCCTGTCAAGTAAAAATGCCAAATAAATTTTAAGTTTTGTTATTACCAATATACAAGGTTGAATATGTTATAATTTATCATAGCATTATTCCTCAAGAAATTAACACTTTCTATCCAGTGACATTTTTGGTTCAGATAATGGTTAACTAGATAGTTAGAGGTCATTTTGACCACATTCCAAGACATATTTCTGGGACCATCTAAGGTCTAATTTCATTGCAATTTTCAACAACAAAATCCATAAATTTCATAGGCCCAAAGCTAATATATACTAGGCCATTTATAAGGCCAAAATATAGGCTCATAAGCCATTACATTCAATTACAAGACATAGCCCTTAAAGGCAAACAATATAAACATATTTTTCTTTTACAAGCCATCACCCTTATAGGCAATTATAAGCCACTTATCATACCTTATTTCTAGCCAAGTTTTAAGTCATGTTCTAGTCATTTTTCATGCCCTTTCTTGACTACATTTCATGCCATTTTAAGATATACATTAACTATGTTCATGCCAAAATAATTTAAGCCATTTTAGCTCACATGAGTACATCATGGTAGGTATGTTTAATATATGTACATTTCATCACTTTTGCATCATGCATTTCCATGGTGTTCATTACACACTTATTCATAAATTAATAACTTAATCACACCCACATATTTGCCTTTACCATTTCATGCCATTTAGAATACATATTACTAAGTTCATGTCACTTTGATGTCATGCATTACATGTATATTACCTTGCATCACCCATAGGCACCAAGCTTACCCATATATCATACTTGCCAAACTTTCCCATACCATTATACCTTTTGGCCACTAAGGGGACTAATTGCCAATACATACTTTTTTGACATTACTTATCATATATACACCTTGCACATCTATAAACTAGCATTTATCAACACATATATACTTTATATTATGCATGTCATACTAATGTACAAGCCATACATGCCATGACTACATACACAATTCATACCAATTATGTATCTTCCTAGCAATTCTTAAGAGATGGCCTAACATATCTATACATAAGCCATTATTTTGTACTTACACATCACAAGCACACTTTAACAACATATACATCTCTTAGCCACAAATAAAATCAGCATATACCTTAATTCTTTTTACATATCCACCATGAAATTTACATACCATCATGCCTAAAGCTTTAACCATTCAAGGGAAGCACTTATCCACACTTATTTATAAATCTAAACCATCACTACTCAAGGAAAATCTATTGTAATTTAGAGGACATGAAGTGAATGGTTGAATTCACTTACCTCTCTCACTTTGAAGATGCCATTTCCACCATGCCAAAGTTGCCCACCTTTATTTCTAGCCCTACGGTGACTTTCTCCTTTGCTCTTCAAGCTTTTCCTTGCCTTAATTCACCTTAAACACAATTTATATACATTGCCATAGGTGTTAGGCACCTCATTACATGAAAGAAATGCTTGAAATTCACTTACAATTGAGAGAAGTCCCTTGAATCCATATGAACACTAGATTGTCTAGCATCAATGGTGATTTTCCTCCCTCTACATGGACTTCAATATGCCATCCAATTGCCATAAAAACCTCACACACATAATCATACAGGTGTTAGGCATGATTTAGTCTTAAATGGCAGCCAAAAAACCCAAGACATAGAGGAGAAACAACCATAAACTCACCTAAGGGTCAACATTCTAAACTGTCTAAACTAGTGACCTTTAATGAATTTTATCTCTTAATTAAGAAGTCCTTTTTACTTGATTCTTTTTTCCTTTGTGGCTAATAGACAAAGCTAAATTTAGAAACTAGAATTACCATTTTTTGTGAAGAGACAAAAAAGTTATGCTTAGTTTACTTCTCCTATGGCATTCGTAACAATAAGGATTCTAAGTGGAAATCCATATGTCAAGTGAGGTTTGTCACTTGGCAAGCCTCCTTGATCACTTGGCATAGTGTGGGTCCCATTTTGACATGACAAAGGTGGTCTTAACACTTCCCAAAATTCTCAAAACCATTTTGATTTTTTGGCAACCTTCAAAAATTCACAGTAATGCACTTGGACCTTAAAAAATTATGCCGTTCATTTTAAAAATTCCTATTTTAATCCCCTCTATCTACTCATAAATTTTCATGGCCAAATTCCATCGATAAGATAGTTTTTAGACTATCTCGATTTGCATGCCAACCTAAAAAATTAAAAGAATTTGCAAATGACCTCAGAATCACCAATGGATTTAGTGGAATTTTTGAGCTTTAGGGTCTACTATTTTTGGGTCCATCCAAGCACATCTCGAGTCAATCCTAGCCTGAAAAAATTTTATTGCACTGAGGGGTAGCTTGCAGTTAGAAATGAATTGTTGGTTTTGCTAAATTTTTAAATTTTACTCTGTTCATCAAATTAAAGTCCCTCAAAGTTTCATGACTAGTGTCACTGTCTCAATTTATGTGCATGCGACCCGACACCCTGAGCACACCTCTCGAACCTAGTGGCATTATTCACAGGGTCTTCGAACATGGGCATTGCATAAACTGATTGTCGTAAAGTAAGAAAAGGACTTATAACTATCCTAAATTTACCATTTCCTAAACAAATAACTCATATAGATAGTAAAATGGATAATTAACTACAAATCAATGTGAAGTAAAACTATGGAGTTTATGAATTAAATTTTGGCTATGATAATGCCTAAAAATGCTACTATAAAAGTGACTTGGAATTGTCTAGTAAGGCTCATAGCTGTTTGGGCTAAAAATTGATTATAAGATAAAATTAATAACTGTTTGTTTTTTTACTTAAAAATATTATAAAAAGTTGAGCAGTGGACATAAATTGAGGTTAAATGGCCCATTAGTTAGACACCCACTAAATGGGTTGACCGGTCAACTTAGGGATTAGTAGCTATTACACTATCTGATTTTTAGGCAGGGCTGATATAGTAGTCGGGGTCTATTATAAGGCCACTGTGCTAGTCTACTAGGTAGACCATTATTTTATTTGCACACATGGTGTTATTTGATTATGCCAGTGTAGTGGTATAGGTCTTAGAGGGGCCATTGCATTAATTTGCTAGGCAGACTAGATTAAGTGATTGAATATCATATGTGACTTAGGAGATCTAGGGATTGATCCCTATGTAGTTTAATAATGTTTTTAACTTAGGAGGTCTATGAACTAATCCCTATGGTTTTATTAGGCCGGTACAGCAGCCAGGGTCTAGAATTATGGATCACTATACAGTCTTAGTTCCCTCTGGGTCTAATGTATTTAAGTGTCATCTATCTAGTCAGGTCTATCATTTTAATAAAATAAATAAATTATAAATTAATGATAATGGCAAATATTAATTAATCAGTTAATTTTAAGTAATTAAATGGGTAATTAACCTCAATGTACAAGCAAGGGTATTTTGGTAATTTTGACTGACACACATCATATATTGGCATGATAACATGGAATTCTTAATATTATCATTGTATGCATGAATAATGATTGTCACATGATTTAAATGCTTGAATTCACCATTGAGTATTATATACTCAGCATACTTGTTTTAGTGCGTAGGTAGACAAAATTAGTAGACAGCATTATAATGTGTGCATCACAAGTTTAAAGGACAAGTTTATAAGGTTATGGTGTAATTAGTGTATAGTTTTGCACTCATATACTTAGGTAGGATAAATAGGTACCATGTATGAAGAAATGTAATATGTAAATATTAAATGTAGATAATGGGTTGTAATTAAGGAAACTATGAGATGCTTATGAATGTGTGATTTTACTTGATGCTTATGCTATATGAGTCTAAGCCTCTAGCATATAAATTTATTGGTTATGGCTTGAGGCCTGTGTTATTGCCATGATGGGCTGATGATGTGAGGTGAATATTTATAGGACCAGAAGGGTCCAGGATGTGAGAAATAGTTAGATATGACTATGTGAAGTGTTCTTACACAAGTTTAAATTTTAGATAGTCATCCGAATAGCTATTATGCGACCGAAGTTTAGAAAATATTTTTGCATACATATAACTAGCTAATTATGGTGTAAATAGACTCATATGACCTAAAGCTAAACTAATATTAAATCAGAACCAAGTTTTAAAACCTAATGGATTTAAATAAAAGGATTGTGGTATAAGTTAAATGAATGAACTTGAAAGACAATTCTAGGATGGGTGACTTAGTAGGAAGTGCACCATTTATTGGTTTCTTTGGGAATCTAGTAAGAGGTGTTACAAAAACTAACCCATTTCATCTTGGTACAAACAAACATCCTAAAAATATATTAATTGCCTATGATACTACTTGGTTAAGGCTAACATTGTCCTTAATTACTTGAGGCTAAGTTTATTAAGGAGATAGTCTTTCCCACTTGGTTAGCCAATATTATCCCTATGTCGAAGAAGGACGGAAAGGTTAAAATGTGCATGGATTACTGAGACTTGAACAAGGCATGTCTTAAAGATGATTTCCCTCTATCTCATATTGATGTATTAGTGGATAGTGCAGCCATGTATTTTTTTTGTTGACAGATTCTCAAGGTATAACCAAAACATCATGAAGGTGATAAGATAGCTTTCATAACAAAGTAAAGAATGTATTGCTATAAGGTAATTCCTTTTGAACTAAAGAATGTAAGGGCAATGTACCAATTGATGGCCATTAAACTCTTTCATGACAAGATGCATAAGAAGGTAGAAGTCTATGTGGATAACATGATGGTAAAGTCCATAAAAAGAGAAGGACATTTCAAAGCACTAGAAAAGTTATTCCAAAGGTTAGACCAATTCAATATGAGACTTAACCCTAAGAAATGCATTTTTTAGAGTTACATCTGGTAAGCTATTGGGATTCATGGTTAGTAAGAATAGGATTGAAGTGCATTTGGATAAGGTGAAATCAATCTCAGAAATGATTGTCCTTTAAATAGAAAAGGAGGTTAGAGGATTCTTAGGCAAATTGCAATACATTAGTAGGTTCATAGCCAAACTAACATTTGTTTGTGAACTCATATTTAAGCTCTTATATAAAAGGCAACCAAGTGAATAGAATGATGATTGGTAGAAAGCTTTTGACGCCATCATGCAATACTTAACCAAACCTTCTATCCTAAAATTGCCCAAACTAGGAAAGTCCTTAATCCTATACCTTGTAATAGAAGAAACCTCCATTTGAGCTCTCATTGCATAAGCAAATGAAGCTGGAGTAGAATACATAGTGTATTATTTGAGTAAGAAATTGCTCCCAAATGAATAGAAGTGTACAAAATTTGAAAAGATATGATTGGGAGTAATTTTAGTATCTCGAAAGCTACGTTACTACTTTTAATTGTACAAGGTGGAGGCGATAGCTAGGCATAATCCTCTTAGGTATCTATAAACTGCACCTTCCTTGATAAGCAAAATAGGCCGGTGGATTATGTTGTTATAGGAATTTGACATCTCATATGTAACTAAGAAAATGATCAAAGGTTGGGCAGTGGCAGATTTTCTACCCCAATAGCCAATTAAGGGTAAAAAAGAAGAATTAGTGTTTCTAGATGAATACTTAGGGGTAATATCTCAAGAAGGATGAAAAGTATTCTTTGATGGGGCAATAAATTAGAAAGGAGCAGGTGCTAGAGTGTTAATCATCAATCCAGAAGATAAACAGATGTTCCTTGCTATAAATTTGGAATTCTAGGCCACTAACAACATTGAAAAATACAAAGTATACACCTAAGGCCTTGAAATGTTATTCCATCTGGGGGTAAAGATCGTAGATATGTATGGAGATTCCATGCTAGTAATGCAACAAGTAAAAGGCGAATATGAAGTTAAGGATGAGAACCTAAGCAAATATGTTAGAATAATCACAAACTCACTTTTTATCATATTTCTTAAGAAAAAAACCAAGTACTAGATGCTTTAGCCACCTTGATGTCACTTGATGTCAGTATCTAATCCCACCAAAAAAAACCTAGCAAGACCCATGCACTTTATCAAGTTAAGGTTCCCAACCTACACTAGTAATAAGCACTATAGTCGAGGAAGCTAATAATGCCTTTCCCTGGTATCATGACATCCAAACATACTTGGAAATTAGAAGAAACCCAAAATAAGTAATTGAAAAGGTTAAAAAGGTCCTACAAAAATTATCTGCTCAGTTTATTTCCTTCTAAGGAATGCTATATGAAAGGCACTTTAACGGTGTCCAACTAAGATGTGTTGATGAGGTAAAAGCTCAAAAAATTCTAGCAGAAGTGCATGAATATGTGGTCCATATATGATGGAAGAAATTTGGCAAAGAAAATTCTAAGACTGGGATACTACTGGTTAACCATGGAAACAAATTGTTGTAACTTTATTAGGAAATGCCATAAGTGCCATATTTATGCCTACCTAAGTCATCTAACACCAACTAAACTAATTAGTTTGTCTTCTTCATGGCCATTTCTATATGGGGCTTTGACATAATTAGGGAAACAAGACCATCTACAATAAAAGGTCACAGGTATATAGTGGTAGCAATCGACTACTTCTCATAATGGGTAGAGGTTAAATCTTTTAATAAATTAGGGGTAAGGTAGATAACTAAATTTATTGAAAGAAACATCATCTGTAAGTATGGGTTGCCACAGTAGGTTATCTCATATAATAGAGTGCAGTTTCAAGGTGAGACCAAGTAGCTTCTATAAAAATACAGAATTGAGCACCATAAGTCTTCTCTTTATAGGCCCCAAGCCAATGGTATAGTAGAAACAACTAATAAAAATGTCAAGAAAATTTTATAGAAAATGATAGTCACTTACATAGATTAGGCAGAGATGTTACCATTTACACTTTAGGGTTACAGAATGACTGTTAGGATGTCTACAAATGCTATACCTTACTTACTGGTGTATGGGATGAAAGTAATGCTACCAGTTGAAATTGAAGTTCCTTTATTAAGAATTGCTTTGGAAGTAAAAGTTCTAAAAGTTGAATAGGCAAGTGTGAGATATTACCAACTCATTTTGGTTAATGAGAAAAAGGTCAAACCTAGCCCAATCTGAGAAGGAGATTTTATTCTAAAACACACTAGGCCTTTATTAATAGATACTAGAGGGAATTTCAAACCTAATTGGGAAGGTTCATATAAGGTGAAGAAAATGCTTAAACATGAGGATGTCAAGATCTCAGATCTAGAAGGCAATAAATTCTTAGAACCTATCAACCTAGACAAGCTAAAAAAGTATATATGTTAAAAAAAGAAGAAGAGTTTGCTAAGTTGAAAACCCTAAATGGCACAGCTTAGCCAAAAGTTTGAATACCTCGATGAGGTGAAAACCTAAAAATAGGTACTTCATGCAAAAATTAGGAGACTTGAGAGAAAATGTCCAATCAAGAAAACCTATCAAGGATGATTGGTAATGGTAGTATTGTTTAAGGGCAATTACTATATTTACCAAGATTAAGCAGTTTATTTTCAAATGCAATTGATGGAAAAAATGCTTAGTCATGATTGTTGGCATACAAACTCCCATTATGCGAGAAATGCCATATAAATAATTGAACTCTAGAAGTCTAGAGGCACATTTTTCTTTCTAGATGTAAAAATTGTCTCTTCACTTTTTATCTTTAATGCTAGTGTCTATTGTCTCTTGATGTATTAATTATCCAATCTCTGTAATTATCATCTGTACTCATATTGCTAGCTTTATGATCAGGCGTAACGTATTGTCTCTATAAGTCAAGAAAGGAATGTAAGAAATGCCATGTCAAAAATCCTTTTTGGAAAAGCTCAAAGGTTCAAAAAGGACTCGTTGCACTAGGCCAAACTATTGTTGAATTCGAGAAGGGATATAGAATGTTGTATGCCTTAACCTAACCAAGGGAATGCAACTAAAATAACAAGATAAAGAGAAATAA
>CANXYI011874732.1:0-17612 GCA_948208565.1 Hura crepitans | reverse complement strand
ATCCATTCACATGTCATTTATATAACTCATCACACACATTGACTAAATTTAACATAATATATATATATATATATATATATATATATATATATATATACATGTCATCATTCAAGCTTATCAAGGCTATCAAACTAACCATTTAAATTTTGGCTAACACTACATCTATAGGCAACATTCTCATCCTTTATATAAATACAATTTATACACATATATAATCACTTCAAAACACTTCAAGTGGGCCAACACAAGGCAAAAACTTGAAATAATAATTCTTATTTCTAACATAACTAACCATGTACATACATCTTTCTTATTTCGTCCTTAAGCTTAAAACTTTAAGTAACATGTCTAACATCTTTACTCCACACTTATATCCATTCCCAGTATATATCGACTATATTTAAAAAAAAAAAACATACCTTATGTGCATACCATTTACTTCTATATTAACAATACAATATTACAATCACATTTCACTTTGCTCCTTTTAAGATAAGAGAGATCAAGTGTACTTATATAGGCTTGTTAATACATAATTTAACATGATATGACCATAACTTAATCCTACACCAAAGCATTTCAATTAATTTATTAATACATGTTTTTGTCAAACATATAGCACTATTTCATAACCATTATAAATTCCATGCAAATTACCATACAACTATGCATTTATGTTAAAACACATATGTATTTCAATTATTGAATTTTACACCTAAGCACCATACTTTATTGATATACACTTATTGTCTTTGTACACTTACTTGGTTACCTTACATCACACAATCATGATCAATTGTATATAAGCATACCTTAATTATCCTTATTTAGATAGAGTGACTCTAAAGTATAATTTCATTAAATTTTATATGTACCATAACATATCCAACTTCATTAACAACTATATAATCATGCATATATTTGCATCAATTTTTGCTTACCACAAATAGGGCATTTAGAATCTCATACCTATTTAAAAAAAGATTATTATTTACTTATTATTATTTACTTATTATAATTTATTATGTAACTCGCTCAACTCCTAACTTAAACATAGTCTTTTATCTAAGCAAGTGTGTTAATTTTGTTTAGACTTACATAATTATATCACTATTCTATTATAATTCTTTTAAAATATTCATGCTTAATACTAACCTTAAAATCCATACATTGCATACATATATCACATGTGTATAATCCAAAGTAAGAATTTACTTTCATCTTGTCCTAGTCATTCATATATATTGGCTCAATACACTTATCATCACACCAGTGCCCCTTTTCTAATTCTAAGTATAAAATATATGGGTACACTTACTAATTGTATACAATTTACCTATCCAAACTCCTCAAGACAATGTATACACACACACACACACATATATAGACACACACACACACATACATACTTTGCCATAAAATTAAGTTGATTTTGCCCATCATAAATAGAAATTCTTTGTCAAAATATACGAAAACGTATATAAACATACATAAATATAGTTACAAGCACACACAAATATTGAAATTTTTTAGCATTATTGAATACATATACCATCCATATCAAAACTTCCTATTTTAACCATTTGAGATTTTTTTTGTCCTCTTCTTACCCTATTACTGCAGTGGCGCTGCTAAAAATCCCAAGTACAATTGAACCATTGTTGTCCATCCTTTAGTAGTTACAAATGAGTTTTTCTCTTACATATCTATTGAAACTTCTAATTTTAGAAATTAAAACTCAATTCTTTTTGCAACAGTTGGCACCTCTCCTCACTATTGCAATGGGCATTACATGCTGCAATGACTTCTTCCCACTGCGTAACTATAGCCCGTGTTACTAAAAATTACACACCTTTCTTACTACACCATTTGTTAAAAATACATCTTCTCATAGCTTGCAACTCTACAAATAAGAAAATCGAACTGCCCTCGCTATCACCAAAAATTATTCTTTGCCCGTGTCTGTCTCTCTCCCATTCTTAATTTTCTAGTCAGTGGCATCGCTACCTTAACCATTTTCCCCTTTTGTCTAGCACTATGGCTCCCATGGCTGTCACTTTTTCCTTCTTTTCTTCATTTCCCGATTTCTCCTTTCATCTCTTCTTCTTTTTTTCTTTCTTGATTTGTCTTTATTCTTTCATCTCTATTTTTTTAAATAAGTGGTGTCACCACCACCACTACTATCATTAACAATGCCACACATGCCTCTACTCGCAGCAACTTTTTCTCAATTAGTTTGTTGCCTCCTTCTCTGACTTTCTTTCTTTTTTAGGTTTTTCCTCTTTCTTTCTTATTTCTTTTTTCCTTTTTCTTCTTTTACTTGGTTTCCTATTTAATGAATATAATTATGGCTGTTATTTTAGGGATAATATCTTGATTTAAAATGCCATCTAGTCCTCATTCTTCTAATCAAAATACTTATACCCTTTTCCTCTTTTTATAATTTCGTACTTCAAATTTTGATAACATTTTCTTGGTCTTCAAAAATCTAAATTTCTAACCCAAAATTTCTTTTATAATATTTAAGTATTAGCTTATAAAATCTTTGAATAATTTTTTAACAAAAATAAAGAATTATTGATTCAGCATTTAAAATATACAGTCTGTCAAAAAACATTCTTATTATTTTTAACCCATTTTTTAAACTCATTTCCAAGTCAAGTTCTATCCGTAATCTTATAAGAATAAACCTTTCCTTTCTATTCAATTAATATGCCCTGAATATCTGAAGTACTGTTCGTATCTTGAGAAAATACTATTTCCCTAAACCCGAGATTTTTGGGCGTTACAACATGTGTTAACTGAATGCATGTATGTATGAGACATATATTTAAAGAATTTGATTGATATGTAAAATAAAATGGAATGTTTACTAAGATAATGAAGTAAAAGGAATAAAAATCGAACATACATGTAAAATTCTGTACCTAAACCGGTTTATTGGTTAGGTATATGAATGTTATAAAGGTTCTTTTGTAATTGTGTATATACACCTTATTTTTCTATGTAAAACATAAGATTGAGGAATAATAAATTAATATTCTCCTTTTAAGAAATCAACATGGTATCAGAGCTAGGTTGCTATGTTAGGTCACTACAAGTGTCTGCATATACTCACACTCTAAGCTTTATGCTATACTCGACCTTAGGCATGAAGGGGGCATGTTAAGTATCCCATGTTAGTTAAATATAAATAAGTGGTGCTCTTTTATAATGGCTTGTATGGTCCTTACCTTTTGAGCTAGCTTTTGGGTGAGTAAAGCACAAATCCATATTCTTAACATGGTATTAGAGCTAATAGTTGCATATTTTAGATGAGTTTTCTCCCTGATAAATCTTAATCTCTATCTTTGATCAGATGTGCTTAAATCTTTCCATACTTATTTGTTGTCAAAGCTAGCAATGAAAGAGTCACAAGTAGTTAATCAGCCAAAACCTAAAAAATCACTACCAAACAAGAAGGCACATGAGCTTACGCATCATCACATGCATCTATGCTTATCAATAACTTACCGCCGTATGGGGCCAATTCTGACTTCCTTTTTTAAAGATTCTTGCTCTAATCACTAGTCCTACTTTCTTCAACTATGTTCGTGCCTCTTTCGGTGGCTTCTGAGCATTTTTATCTCTGAGTTTCTTATTCATGTGAATTTTTTGGATTTTTTCTGTCTTTGATCATTTATAACCATAGCCATTGCATCTATTCCTAACATTAGTGCAAAGCTGTCTTTTAATGAAATCAAAACTCTGAGAAAGCTATTATCTCAGCTTGATTCACCTACAGGAACCTTCACTTATGTCTAATAAAGTATTGCTTTTCTAAATGATCTTTCTACTAATTCCTGGATAATAGATTATGGAGCAAATAGACATATGATAAGCTCTTCGAACCTCCTCCACTCTTATTAACCATCATATAAAAAGAGTTATAGTTCAACTACCATATGGCTTCTCCATAACAGATTCCATTCATTTTACTCCTAATATTCATTTATCCTCAGTACTCTATGTTCCCAAATTTTCTATTAACTTACTATCTATTAATACCCTAGCCTTAAACTGTATAATTGAGTTCTTTCTAAACCATTGTATTTTTTAAATCCACAATTAGGAAAGAAGATTGGCATTGGTAGGTTGCAAGATGGATTATACATCTTAAAGGATAACTGATTAAAAATTGCATTTGTTACAAATTTATACCAATCCATAGAATTTTTTTTCATTTTGATTCAAAAGTTTTAAAAACGGAGTTAAGAGTTTTGACAATATATCCAAATTGATTTTTTCTTGATTGAATTGATTGAAAGGAATTCCTATGGCTCCAATAAACATAGTAAATAGTACTATGCTCTTTTAGCAGTAAAGATGTCAATAAAAAAATTATTCAGTGGCATAAGCCATTAGGACATCCGTTCTTTTATGTTTTAACTAAGTTATATCCCTCTCTATTTCAAAAAAATTCAATTTGATTCCTTGTTTCATGATGCATGTGAAAATGTCAACACACTAGAATATCTTAACATTTAAGTAATAGTATAAATCTTATGCCTTTTGAAATTATACACTATGATGTTTAAGGACCCACTCAAAACCTTTTACTATCTAGTAATTTATTAGTTTGTTACTTTTATTGATTGTAACATTAGTCTTACTTAGATATATTTGATAAGAGCAAAAAATGATATGTTCTCTTATTTTCAGTCTATTCATAAACTGACATATACTCGGTTTGATACAAGGGTCAAAATCTTAAAAAGTGATAATAGTGTAGAATATTTAGAGAGATAATTCCAAACTTATTTAGCAATAATGGGTAATTAATCATGCTAGTTGTCTATACATTAGTGCACAAAATAGGGTAATTAAGAGAAAGAACAAACACTTATTAAACATAGTAAGGTCTGTTATTTTTATTATGAATTAGCCTAAACATTTTTTGGGTGATGTTGTTCTCACCATTGCTTATCTCATTAACCGTATACCTTAAAGCACTAGATTTTTAGATTTTTTTGGAAGTATTATAAGGCAAAACTCCTATATTATCCCATTGAAAGTCTTTAGCTGTATGTTTTTTTCACAATAAAACTATTAGGAAACTAGATTGTTGAGCCTTGAAATATGTTTTTATTGGCTACTTACCTACATAAAAAGGGTATAAATGTTATGATCCCCTCATAAGAAAATACTTTGTAAGCATGGATGTCGCTTTTTGGGACATTAAGCCTTGTTTTCATCCTAATCCCACACCTTTTTAGAGAGAGAATAATGAACGGGAAAAGGTGATTCCTAGTTTTATTGTACTTGAAAATCCTATTTAAGGGGAAAGTTTAACATAGGAGAGATAAGAGAAAATTTTAAGGAAATAGCTAAAGAACAGAATGTTGGGTGGCTTGGTAGACCTAATTTAAAAAGGTATACAAGAAAAGACAAAGCCAACATCTAATTTATCATTAATCAAGGCTATCCTCTCTTCTAATAAAGATTTTATTAAGATCTCTATAACACTTGATTAAATAATGATTTAGATAAACCGATTGCACAAAGAAAATGAGTATGAACTTGCACTAAGCACCCTATAACTAACTTTGTTTCCTATGATTCTTTATCTCAACCATATAAAGCCTCCTTCTTGTTTATTTCTTTTATATCTATTCCTAAAGCTTAGAAAGAAGTTATTCCAGACCAAAAGTGGAAGGAGGCAATGGTTGAAGAAATGAAAGCTCAAGCAAAAAATAGAACACAAAAGCTTATTAATCTTCCATCAGAAAAAAAGATGTAAGACATAAATGGGTGTTTACTATAAAGCAAAAAGCTAATGGTTCATTTGAAAGATATAAAGCTAGACTAATGGTAAAGGGATTCACCCAGACTTATGGAATAAACTATCAAGAGATATTTATGCTAGTTGCAAAAATAAACACCATTAAAATCTTATTATCCCATGTAACCAATCTTAATTAGGAACTACAACAATTTAAATATCAAAAATGCTTTTTTACATAGGAATTTGGAAAAAAAAAGTCTACATGGAAATTCCTCCAGGCTTCAAGAATAAGAAGACACAAAGGAAAGTGTATAGATTGAAGAAGGCATTATATGGGTTGAAACAATCACTAAAGGCTTGGGTTGATAGGTTTAACAAAACCATGTTATCATTTGGTTTTGTTCAAAGCAACGATGATCACAGCTTGTTCATTAAACATAAAAAAAGGAAAAATCACATGTGTTACTGGGAGATGATATAAAAGAAATTATGAGACTTAAAAAAACTCCTTACCTAGGAGTTTGAAATTAAGAATCTAGTAAACTACAATATTTCCTAAGAATTAAAGATGTTAGATTAGAGACTGGAATCTTTATTCCTAGAGAAAGTATATTTTAGACCTTTTAGAAGAGACTAGGTAGGTAGGATGCAAACACACAGAATATCCTATTAAAAGTAATCACAAATTGCAAGTAGGAGTTCGTACTTCAATAGATCTAAAAAGATATTATAGGTCAGTGGGAACATTTATTTATGTCTCACATACTAGACTGGACATAGCTTATGTTGTCAGTCTAGTAAGTCGATATATCCAAGATCCTAGAGAATCTCATTTGCAAGCAATCTAATGTATCCTATAATACCTAAAATCAACTCCAGAGAAAGGAATTTTTTTTTCAAAACATAGACATCTCAGAATTGAAGTATTTACCAATACAGACTGAGCAAGATCTCTATATAATAGAAGACCAATAACTGGATATTATACTCTTATTAGAGGGAATTTAGTTACATAGAAAAGTAAGAAGCATAGTGTTATTGCATGTTCATTAGCTAAAGTAGAATATAGAGCTATAATCCAAGGAGCGTGCGAACTATTTTGGCTTAGAAAGCTATTAGATGCACTAAAGTTGTCGAAAGATAGCAAAATATTTTTGTTCTATGATAGCAAAGTAGCCATTAGTAGAGTTCACATTCCAATGCAACATGATCATGCAAAAAACATAGAGATAAACCATCATTTCATAAAAGAGAAATTGATAGATGACCCTTATATAAATATCTCATGTGATATTAAAGAAGCAGCTAGTAGATATATACACCAAAGCTTTTTACAGTAGAGCCTTTCATAATCTAGCTTGCAAGTTGGGCACGTGTATATCTATGCTCTAACTTAAAAAGGAGTGTTGACTTATATGTGAATGAAAAATAATGTGTTCTTTTATTTATATTAGGATATGCTTCCTTGTAATTATATATACACCCTTTTTCCTCTGTAAAACATAAGATCGAGGAATAATAAATTAATATTCTCCTCTTAAGAAATCAATAAATTTTAATTGTTATTATATCAATATTTTAATACTTATTTTTATTTTGAGTAATGTTAAATATCCAACCCATTTATGGCTAATTTTAGATTGCATATTTAGCACAATTCATGTTTTATATTGACATTATTTTTTAGGAAATATTGTTGGATATGGCTCATTTGTGTATACTTTTGGTTCTTGACAAGTTGTTACCAGATAAGGAAAAGATCTTAGGATCTTAGCTATCATTTCCATATTTTGTGTTGTAAAAGAGTAATCAGATAAGTTGTGGGCATAATTTAAGCTATGAGCATAATTAGAGTTGGCTTGAATTTTTGGATTTAGATTTGAAATGTTGGAACTGACTCCTATTCTTTAGGGGAACTAATTTTTAATGATTTATTAGTTAGGAAGTTAAGATTTTTGGCCGAAGAAAAATGTTGTAATTATTTTATCTCCTTTTTTCTAGCTTTGTCTTAAGATTAAGACTATAAATATTTTTTCTTTTCTCTTTGGGGAGGATATTCTAAAAAAGAGATGGAGAAATCACTATTCTTCTTTTCCTTTGTTTTTGATAAACATGCTTGGCTAATATTTTTTTTATCTTAGTTGAAGTTAATGAAAATTTCAGTTCATGCACTTGTGAGATCTAAATGGTTTTTATTGTTTCCTTACTATTTTTAGAATGTATTTCATTCCTATAATTTTATTTCATTATAATTCTTCTAATTGTTGCAATAAGTGTTGCTATATAATTATAGAAATTATATATTGCCATACAGATTGTTTAAATCCGAAATTGTCATTTTAATATGTAATTAAATGGTAAATTAAGATAATTGTATGCTTAGTAGGTGTTCAATTAATCTTAAGGAATAATATAATCTAGCTTAAATGAATCAAGCATCTTGTATTTGTTGGTTAGAATCAGGTCATTCTATTTCTCAATGCAATTATTAGATTAAATTCTAAAAGCATCTTCTATAGGTGTTTGATGATTAGGGGTAGTCATAAAGCATCTCTTAGATAGTTTATAAATAAGGAAGGATTGATTGTAAAAGCGTTTTTTAACAACTAGAAATAATTTAATAAAAATGGTTAGGATTTAACTATGAATCAATGATCAAGTGAAAGAACTAAAATTGAGAATATGCTTTTGACCTTGAACATTTGTTACTAATTTTTATTTATAAAATTTATAATTGCTTATTTTAGTTAATTTTGTTTTCATATTTCGAAATCCCCCATTTTATATCTTTATCATGTTACAAAAGAATTAATTTTCATCTGTTCCTTATGAGTAAAAAGTGAGCATGGTTCATTTAAAATCAAAATTGGATGATTTTAGTTCGATTTTTTAGTTACTTAGTCCGATTTTGATTATTTAGATTGGTTCAATTTTTCAAGTTTGATTTTATTAATCAAAATTTTGCAAAACTACATCGTTTCAAGCCAAAATTTTTCATTTTATGTAATTCTTAAAAATTCGGTTTGATTTTTCTATACTTATATTCCATTTATATAAAAGTTTGGTTTTGGTTTAAAAATTTTTCAAAGTTCGGTTAAATTATAACCAAAAATCAACCATATTTTTTCTTACCTATGAGATCAACCTTACTCTCCATTATCACAAAATTATTTGTTTTGATAAGTAGGATATTATATTTTGGTGGTTTCCAAGGCCACCAAATTTTAGCATAATTGTTGGGGAATGGTTATATTTAGTTTTAATTCTTTTGATAATTATGTTTTTTCTCTCTCTTATAGTATGATCATTAAGGTTGAAAATTCTCAAAATATTTTAAAAAGGGTAAATATGTTCCCAATTGAATATAAAATTTATCAACTAACTTCTTTGCTTCAAAGTAATGAAGCAGGAAATATATAATCGGCTATAAATTGTAAAGACTATCAAAAGTAATATGACCATTACACTTACAATTCGAGGTGGAATGGCTATCCAAATTATAGTTATAAGACACAACTACCATATTTTTAGCAATACTAGTCCATACCACTTACTCCATCACAATAAAATTTTACTAATTTAGGTATGTCTCTTAAGGATATGATGAAATCTCTCACTAACACTTTACAATTTCAACAGGAGATAAGAATGAGCATTCAAAACCTAAAAAAACTAGGTGAGACAATTGGTGACAACATTGAATAGGTTGAAATCCCAAACCCCAGTCAAAACACTGGAACAATTAATTTAAGAAGCAAAGAAGAATTGTTAGAGATGTTCCACGAGCACAACTTAAGCAACGAGACAAAGATAGAGTTACTATTCACCAATAGAAGAAAAGCAATCTGATGACATCATATCTAACATTCCTACTTTTCTAGTGACAAAAGCTCCATTCCCTTAGATTTTAGCAAAGCTTAAAAAGGATGAACAATTTGATGAGCGAGCTATAAACATCAATGGTGAAATAGTTGAATTTAATATTTTTATGCAAAGAAAATTTATAGTGATTTGTTTTATATGGAATTTATTGACCATTTTTGTGAAATATTTAAACTGAATTGTGATCATAAGTTGAGTTTTATATTTTTTAGGAACTTAATTCTTCAGCATCCTATGAAGTATCATAAGAGATCTATGATTAAAATTAATTTTCAAGTAATAATATATGGAAGAGCACTATAATGGGAATTGAAGCAAGATTAAGAGAAAATAAGTATAGGGAATGTCTAGCCTAAGATATTAAACAAGGGCATTCCTATGGGGCAACCTATAAGATAAGATGTGCCTAAGCCTCATAAATCATTCTTAAATAAAGTCCAGCTAAGACAATAAATTATAATCGCTTATTTTATTTGTTTCTTTCGACTTAATTTTGTTAGTTAAATTCATTTTGAATTGGATTTTAAATTCAAAAAAATTTAATGATAACATAGAACAAAGGGAGGATATGAGCTTATGTAATCATGACATTTGTATATAAATTTCTTGAATAAATTATCTCAATGTCAGGTATGCAATTTGTCATGCCAATATTTAGCCCACAACTATAACAATTCCTATCCTATGTTCTAATCCACTACCATTATGTTTTAATTTTATTTTAGTTTTTAAATTTCTTTTAATTTCAACCGTATTCTTCCTAAAATTCTAATTTTTAATTTCATGTGATTCTAGGTAGGTACAATCGAAGTTAGAGCTAGAAATTAAGAAATAAAATCCATAGTCACCACTACCTTTTCCCACTTCCACCAATTGACAAACCCTAATTATCACACCACTTATGATAAGCCATCGCTAACCATTAATGACTACACCATCATGACATGAACCTGTTCATGAAAACCTAGCCCAAATGTAAAAGATCTAAAACCTTCTATAAGTCAGCCTATGAAAGAATGAAATGAGAAGGCACAACACCTTTTCCATATATCGGGGCAATACCTCTCTGCTACCATGCTATAGATTTTTTTTATTATTTTGTGCTTCCCTATATCCATATTAGGGACAATGCAAAATTAAGTGTAGGGGAGGATATATGCATATTGTTGCTAGTTCATTCTATTTTATTTGCTATCTTAATCATGTTCGTAATTAGTTAGTTGTAGAACTTTAGGTGAAATTTTTTTTTCAAGTCTAATGATTTGGGCTAAATTTTTTGACTTTTGAAATCCGAAAACATTTGAAAGAAAATATATACACAATAAAAAATTTCACAAAAACTATTCTTTAAAAGATATCCATCTTCAAGCTTTAATAATGCAGCTTGATTTAATAACGGTGGATCCAAAGATAGACAACTTGACTTTAAAACTACATGTGAAAAAATCAATGCGCTAAGTCGATGTACGACTTAGTTGTGACACCTCTTATTCGATCCGATGGCCGGACTTGAATAGGAGGTGACACACAACTGTTACTCTATGCATTACTAATCTGAGTTATTTAAATCCTTTTTTTATTACTCATTAATTTCTTAATAATGGTCATGATATAATTTTAGTACCACTTTCATTGATAAACATTAAGATTAACTCATACTACTTGGGATCCTCGTGTCTAAAATTTGGCAGCATAACGGCTACCTAGTGACACTAGCCCAAATAGTAACCTATAAAAAATTAACACTTTTATAATCCAGCATCTCATTACTCATCAATCCATGATCCTTTTGATCATTTTTAATAACTTCTCATTCACAATTATTGAATTATATCATTCTCATATCTCATTATATATCTTACCTATACAATGGCATACATACATGTGTGTGTGTGCGTGTGTGTGTGTGTGCATATAGTATATTCAATCATGTTACAAACTATTACAAGTAATGATTTAGGACTAACCCATATATTTACATATGAGTGCCCTCTACTATACACAATACATCAAACATTAAACATAAAACTTTATACCCAAAAGATGATGCCGTTTTAGTCTACACTACTCCATTTAAGACTGGTCCTTGATCTTTTATCTACTACTTATGCATCACAAACAATAATGCGCTAAGCATATAGCTTAGTAGTGTATTTAATGAACTATACTTACTTAAACGCATATATAATACATTTATAATAACAAAATATCCTATGTACAGTTTAAGGTACATTTTATGTATATGCAATTAACTTAATTTTGGTCACCCAAATTATGGTCTTCTGTTGAACATACAATTTAAACAAGGTATTACATTATCACATCATTCAACATATTACCTTTACCTAGGCATTCTGTAACCTAGTCAAACTTTATAAATCATATAAGAGATTAAATCACCTAAACATCAATTTTCCTTTATATTAACTGATTACATTCGTTCTTACATTATAGCCTTTCATTATCCTATATCCAATATCATGGACATATGTTTATCTTTGTAGTACCATATTATCACCATTTTTACATCATAATCTTTTCATTAAATGCCATTCATTACAACAACTACAAGTTTATTTTGATACTCATGTGCTCATGAATTATGTTTTCACACGTAAATTTAATCATTCCTTTTTCTTGTCTTTCTATGTCACTGTTATGATTTCTTTGAT
Organism: Hura crepitans; assembly: GCA_948208565.1. Lineage (NCBI taxonomy): Eukaryota > Viridiplantae > Streptophyta > Magnoliopsida > Malpighiales > Euphorbiaceae > Hura > Hura crepitans. Next base: position 5,294 of record CANXYI011874732.1, on the reverse strand, counting down.
TATTCTTTCTAAGCTCCAATTAATTTATCATCTAATTCAGATCATATATACAAGCAAGTTTCAATGTCTATTACACACTAGTTAATTCCATTCTTTACACTTCATATTCCAGTTTACATTTTAATTACTATTATATCACTTTTATTTTACTCCCTTATATTCTGTCTTTAATTTGTCTAGCCAATATTTAGCAAGTATCAATATCTAATACTAGGTAACGAGATATACACCTCGTTTATTATGTAGTGGTCTACATTCTGGACCTTACTGGTAGCTACACCCATATATTGCAATGGCTTTACTAAACCTATAACTTCTACACCAACAAAAAAAGAAAGTATGTGTACAGTGGTCCTATTAGACCTTACTAGTGGCTACACCAGTGTGGTATAATGGCCCTTTAGACCTTACTGCATCTATACACACCTGTAATGAAAATCATATATACAGTAGCCCTATTGGACCTTACATGCAACTGCACCCATGTGGTAAAATGGCCCTAAGGACCTTATGACTATTGTACCGGCCTATAAATGCTGAAGTACTTAAGCAACTGCTATATATTCCTAGTTGACCGTTAACCTATCTAGCCTAAACTGTTCAATTCATATAGGCTTTCACCATTTCCCTTCTAGTTTCTATATATGCTCGCTTATTTAATATGCATTTATGTGTTCATTAATCTATTTATGCTACCATTTGGAAACCCCATTCTTTTATTCTTCAGTCATTTCTTTTTGTTCTTTTTATGTAGTGTGCATTCGTCATAGATCACAGATAAGGTGGCAATTCATTATTAAGCTATAGGTAATCATTCTTATATCATAAAATATATTTCCAAGCTACATATGCTTTGTTATTTCTCTTTTACAATTCTCGTTATAATTTCACATTTTACCTTTATGTTACATCACCCTTTTTAGATCCATTATCCTTTATTACATATAGTTATATTTTCATACATAAATACTTTCATCCTATGATGCTCAATTATAGATTAATTATATTTTATGTGTCTTGCCTTCCATAATCATTGCAATTTCATACATGAGTGTGTTTACGTTATTAATCCTTACTTAATTTCATAACACTTACCTTATAATTCCTATTGTGACTATTTGGCTAACTTGAGTTTTAATATAACATAAGCACTACAAGGTATATATGCTTCTTTATTCATTCATACCAACTATTCTCATTATGTACATAAAATAACATACACATACCCATATATGTACACACAATTGGCCCCATAATTTCACATGTACATTTATCATATTTTTATATTACTTCTATTTCTATTTTTAATCAATCATCATATTAACCCCCCATTTTTTATCATCTTATAATCGATAGTTAATGTCATTCACTATTCATATATTTCAAGATGTAAATCTATATACATGCCCCTACTTTTAGCTTTATTAATGTCACTCATACACTACCAATTTGACTACTGTGGTACTTTTAAATTAGAGCGTACATTTTCAAATTTCAAAACCATTACATATCTCATCTTCATATTCATTTTATGTATGCCTAAAGTATGTAGTAGTCACTCATAATACATAATTGCACCTAAATATCAATATTCCTATTCCATTTGGCCAACTAGTGTCATGTATAGATGCCTTTAAGTTTCATCCAATTTTTTCATCACTTATACATTCTAATAGTCATACACAATTATTACTTTATGGGTTCTCATCCTATATCCTCCAATTTACTTATAAGACTTATGTATAATTACTATATCTACATGCATAACATTCGGCCATATAGGTAATTTTAACTTACCAGTCATTAATCAATTTAATTATCATGCACTTCATTAACTAAATACTCAACTAACATAACCACATCACTAATTTACATTAAGTATTATACACATTTCAATTCTTTATGCTTGCACCATTGGGCCAAAGAGTTACATATAATAATCCATTTAATCTTACCTAAATTCTCATTCACATCATGCCATACACATCAAATTAACACTATAGTATTACCAATTCTAGCTTAAACATACTATTCAAGTGTGTTACACATACCTTATGCATGGAATCATACACATACTAAGTATAAGTCATTGAATACACTTACTATTATGGTTTAAAGCTTGAATTAAGCCATACTATATCTTTTCTTTGCTTCTTACTTGAGTTCTTTCAAAGTTCTGTACAAATATACACATGTTTCATTAAGAAAATTTTCAATTAAATTTCCTGCTATGCCAAATTTGAAGTTAACTTTAAAAGTCTAAAATTAACACTAAAATACACTAAGAAAAATTATAAAATCTCAAATTTAAACACTTAGATTGATGTACACTATTCATATAGGCATCAATTCTCTAAATTTATCCCCTCTTTTAACTTTCTCTCTCCCCCAAACAACCTTAGAACCCCTTAAGATTCACTTTAGATTAAAGTGAAGGCCTAATTTAGTGGTTTTAAAAATTAAGAGGAGCAAAAATAGTGGTCATCCATGAAGAAGAGGGCATCGGCCAAGAATGGGAAGAAGATAGATGATAGAATTCCCTATTTCCTACCCATTTATTTGGATATAAACCCTTTTATAATATGCTTGATGAAGGGCTATTCTTGTGCCACTTTATAGATCCAATCGTTAAGATTATTCTTTAGCATTTCATGTTCCTTTAAAATTATTCAACCCACTTTAAGGCCCCATTTAATCTTTCCTAAGGTTCCATAAATTCAATTAATATAAGACCCGTAAGTCTTAAGAAAATCATGCTAAAAAAATCGAGAGATACTAATTTAATTAAACATTTGTATTCTCATTCAATTTCATTAAATCATTTTTTGAAGTCAGAAAATTTTAATTCTAGTACCAATGGCTTATTTAGAATTTTGAGTATTAAGTCATGTCATTCCTAGGTCATTTTGAGCAAAGACAAAATATTTTATCGTTCCCTTAAACTAAGTTACTATTCATAATTGACTATCGTAAAAATGTTACTTGTATTTTAATCACCTTATTAACTTTAATTTCACTTCAAACTTTGCCTAAAATTATTTTATAATATTTACTTTCATTTTATTCAGTTAATGCAATTGGGTCTCAAAAAGCGCTATTCACCCTTCGAGAAAAGCATTATTCATAATCTCCTTTCTTATCAATCGTTAACTATCCAAACAATCTTATTTTCACACCAAATTGCAACCCTAGCTTATACATAACATGTACTTTCATTCTGTAAGAAAAACTCTAATTATGCTAATGACGTCACTATTCACGACCTCGAGATTACTATTCATAACTCGAAATTTTGGGGCATTACATTAATAGTGTAAACAAAATTGAAAATAACACCAAGTAAAATAATATACACATAAAATCAACATACTAATCATGAAACATAAAATAATTAACATTTCAACTATACTCATTAATATTAATTAATAATCCAAAACATACACACACACACACACACATATATATATAACAATTGTTCAATTTACATAGAATTAAATGTAATTATACATTACAACATGCATATTTGAATTTATTTAACTTTTTTCATCTCTCAAATTTTTAACTTTGCCTATAGTAAATTCTAGAGGAATTATCACTTAGAATTGATATTAGGAATTGAAAGAAATTAGCTACAGCCTGAAGTTGTTTGCAATTGGCTAGAGCCTGATTATTAATTATGGCTATAACCTAAACATAGAAATTTATAATCAATACGAACTTGGCTACAGTTTGAAATATTATGGTACCATTATAACCTAATTGGCATGATAACTTATTCAACTATATTCCTTCTAGGGTTACTAAAGGCAATTATTATCATTTTAAATTTAATAATATTTTTTCACTCATTTATCATTCGATAAATTACTAAATATACTTCAAAATAATCAATTAAATACATCATATAAATTCAACTTTTAATTTCTTTATCCTATTATTAACAACAACAAGCATAAGAAACAAATAATTATATATAATTATAAATCTTTTAATTAATTTTTAATTATTCACTAATTATAATCAATTGCATAAACCTTAATTTTTTCAAATTCTCTTCAAAATTAGCCTTTCAAGCTAATCTTTCACAATCTCCTTGTTCTTTCCCTATTCTTCAACTAACCAAACTAAAAACTTAAATTAAACTCCTAAATAATACATATAAACTTATATTAGGTATAATCACATAAGTTTGATTTGATTTGTATAATATTTTTATTTCATTTAATCCCTATTTCTTAATCATTTATACATTTGTATATATGATCATTCAACTACTTGAATTTTAGTGAAACTATATTAAAATGTGTCAAAAATAAATTTGGTGTAAAAAAGTTATGAAAATCCTATTGAAAACATTAATTTTTTTCATAATAAAACATTTAGCTTAGGTACTATTTAGAGATTAGGGCAATGTGCCCTCATGGGGTCATAACCATGATACCCTAATTTTACCCAAGATTATTTACCATTTACACAAAGGTCATAACCTCAGTCTATGAATTAGCAGTCCCTCTTCGAGTTTCATCAAATTCCAGCAGCTAATAACTCTAAAAATCAACCAAGCAAATTTCAATTCATGTATTATCAACTTCAATTTATACATGATCATTTTTACACTAGTTTAACTCAATAATCACTTGAAAATCTCATTTAAAACTCATCAATTAACATTAAATTATCCATTTAAAAATGCAAAATTTATACACAAAGAAATATCAACTTTAAGCTACATTCCAAATAATTTTTAGGAAAATCTAATGGAATTTGGTTCATGCAATTCATACATTATCATTTTTTGTGTAATTCAACTCAATGATGACATGGAAATAAAGTTAAACTCATTAAGTGGCATCAATTTAACCATTAAAAGTCAGAATTTTATGCTCAAAGAACTATAAACCTAAAGCAACAATATAAGCAACTTGTGATAGTAAAATTTTTAAAATTTAGTTCATGTATATACCCTCTTTTTTATTGTCTAATATTTAGTTCACAAAATCATCCTTTTAAAATCAAAAATTCATCCCAATTGTCTTTGATTAATCCATTCTTTTAGCCATCACAAATTCTACTCCAAAATAATATATTTTCTTCTCAAATTCAACTTTAATTATCAACAATGTCACATTTAAGCTTTCAAAAATGATGTTACAAGTACATTTTAGTGAGATTAAATGGAAGAATTGCAAAAATTTTATAAAGAGAGAAGGATAATTTAACCACTACTAAGGAGAAAAAAATGAATTTCTTCTTAGGTGTCCCTCTCATATGACACATGTCTAACATGTTTATGT
>CANXYI011874681.1:0-13015 GCA_948208565.1 Hura crepitans | reverse complement strand
TGATCTAACTCATTCTTATCATGCCTGCATGATACAGGTTGTTATCTTGTACCTTTATGATTAAACTTGTTGCATGTTTTCATGTCTTGGTATTCACACCATTTAGCAGCTTGGCAGCTATACCATTCAATGGCTTGGCATTCATACCATTCAATGGCTTGGAACCATTCGACGGCTTGGAATTTGCACCATTCGACAGATTTGTATTCGAACCATTGGGTAGCTTGGCATTTGCACCATTTGATGGCTTTATCATTCGCACCATTCGGTAGCTTGTCATTTACACCATTCGATGGCTTGTCATTCACACTATTCAACAGCTTGTTATTAGCACCATTTAGTGCTTTGTCATTCGTACCATTCGATGGCTTGTCATTAGCACTATTTAGTGGCTTTGTCATTCCCACAATTTAGTGGCTTGGCATTCGGATGATTCAGTGGCTTTGTCATTCACTTGGCAGCTTATCACTAGCACCATTTGGTAGCTTAGCATTCGCACCCTTTGACAGCTTGGCATTCTCTATAATGCCTGTGTTTCAAAGCTTTGTGAATAGTGCCACTAGGTTTAAGAAGTGTGTCTGGATTGCTGGGTCACTTGCACATAAATCGAGGTAGTGACACTAGTCATAAAACTTCAAGGGGATTTTAATTTGATGAAAAAGGCAAAATTTAAAAATTTAGCAGAACCAATAATTCATTTTAGACTATAAGCTACCGTTTTATGCAATAACAATTTTATGGGTCGAGAATGACCCAGGATGTACCCAGTTGAACCCAAAAATAGTAGACCATGAAGTTAAAAAAGTCCATTGAGTTCATTGGTGAAATAATTTTTGAATTTTGAGGTCATTTGCAAATTCTCATAATTTTTTAGGTTGGCACACAAATTAAGGTAATCTAAAAACTACCCTATCGATGGAATTTGGCTACAAAAATTTATAAGCACATAAAAAGGATTAAAATATGAATTTTAAAATAAATGGTATAATTTTTTAAGGTCTATGTGAATTTTGGTGAATTTTAGGACCCACCCACACTTAGCCATTTGGCCTAAGGCCCTTGCCTGAGTGCTAAGTAGACTTTTTTAATTAAAATAAAAACACCCATTTTCCCTTTAGCTACCAACAAATTGATGCTAACTTCCTCTTCCTCTCTCATTTTCATCATCTTCTTTAGCTCAATCCTAGATTTCTACTCATCAAAAATTATTTTGATGTGTTAGGGAGTTAGAGGAAAAAGAATTATAGCAAAAGGAGTCCCCAAGAAGAAGTTAAAAATCCTCAAAGATTCTTGGATAGAAGTTGTCTAGCAAGCAGCTAAGGTGAATTTCTTTGTGGTTTGAGTTTTTCCTAGGGTTTTCTTGCTAGAATTAGGTGTGTAAGGTGCCTAACATCTGTGGGGATGGATTTCTATGGCTTTTCAGGTGAATTAAAGCAAAAAAGAGCTTGAACAAGGGGAGGAAAGTGAACCGTGGCAAGCTAGCAGGGGACTTAAGAGGCTTGAAGGGTGGATTCTTCATCATTGAAGTGTGAGATAAGTGAATTCAGCCATTCACTTCATGCCATCTAAATTTTAGTAACTTCTCATTTGAGTTTAGGATGATTTGAGTGCATGGATTAGCTTGAATAGATGTTTGCATTGAAGGATTTTAGTGTATGGCATAAAGAAATGTGAATGGCATGGTCACTTAGAAAAAAACTAATGTTAGTATCAAACTACACTTTGGTTGAGTGGTTTCTCATAGGGCTTGATGTGTGTTAGTGTAGCTTGATATGTGTTTAGGGTAATTGAACTATGAAATGAAGGTTTGGATGTTGGTATGTAATGGCTTTTCATGTGAATTGATAAAAATGTACATAATTGGTATAAAGTATGCATGTAGTCGAGAGGTGTATGATGGATATATTATGGTAAAAGTTAGAGATTGATATATTAATGCATGCCTAGGAGGTGGTTTTGATTTTATAATGCATGTACCTATAGATATGGTATGACCAAGGCATGTATGGCTTGTGAAATGGTATAATATGCTTAGTACGAAGTACACATTTGTGGATGTATGCTAGTATAATAATATACAAGGTGTATGTATGATAAATGATGTTAAAATGCATGGATTGGCAACACATCCTTTAGTGGTTGTGAGCTATACATAGCATGGAGAGGCTTGGTAAGTATGGTATGTGGGCAAGGCTAATATATATGGGTGTTACAAGATAATGTACGTGTAATGCATGATATTGTATTAGCATGAACCTAGCTAATAAGTACCTTAAAATGGCATGATAAGTAGTGAGAAAACTACTTGAAAATGGCTCTAGAATGAAATTGACTAGAAAGCAAGTATGAAAAGTGACTAGAAATTGACTAGAAAGCAAGTATGAAAAGTGACCTTAGAAATTGACTAGAAAGCAAGTATGAAAAGTGACTTGAAATTGCCTTTAATGAATGTGGTTTAAGAATAAGTTATGCACCTAAATTTTGTGCCTATAATGGCTAGTATGGTGAGACCTTTTAGAATGGCATGTGTGCCTAGATTTTATCCTTGTTTATGGCCTATGTTGTGTTTGGCTTTAGGCCTATGAATGCATGAAATAACTAGTGAAAATTACACTAAAAAATAAAAAGAAATTGACCTAAAAAGCTTAGTAAAACCTTATTGCAATGACCTATAACTGTCCTAGAATGACCTTTACCTGAAATAATAAATCCCCTAGATAGTAAATGGCCTAAAATTATGAAATGCTTATGAAATTAAATTCAGCATAATATATCATAATTATTGACACTAGAACCCTTGAATATATTTTCTAATAATTCACCCGGTACAGCTTATTTGTGGCCATACCAGACCGGGCTAAATTCTAACTATGCTATAAAATTTAAAACTTTTTGTTTGAGTTTATAATATTATAAAGTTAATCAGTAAAGAAATGGACACAGATTGATGTTAAATGGCCCACTAGATAGACACCTACTGGATGGGTTAACCAATCAACTTAGGGATCCTTAGCAGCTACTACGCTATCGACTTTTCAGACAGGGCCGGTACAGTGGTGTAGGTCCCTATTAGCACCACTGTACTAGTCTATCGGATAGACAACTTCCTATCTTTGCCACCTGATGCTAGATTTGATATTGTCAGTGTAGCGGTATAGGTCCTTGAGGGCCACTGCACTAATTAATTGGATAGACCAATCTACTGGGCAAACATAGCCATGTTATCACTGATCATTTACATGACACTGGTGCAGTGGCATAGGACCCTGAGGGCCATTACACTAGTCTGTTGGATAGACCAATCTGCTAGGCAGATAATTCCTTGGTATTCGCACTTTGGGTGCCAGAATGTGTTCAAACCGGTGTAGCGATGCCGGTCTAGAACAGGGACCACTGCACTAATTATTTTTCCCTCTAGATCTAATATATGTTAAGGTTGTCTCCTGAGATGGGCCAGCTAAAATAATTAAATAAGATTAATAAATTTACATATGGCTATGAAATATGACACAAGGGCATTTTAGTAATTTTTCACTAATAGTGTGTAAAGGCTTAAAATGGTATAGTTTGTATATAAAATGATTAATAATGATCCAAAACATAAATTATATGAGTTGTAATGATTAATTGGATAATTTATAGATAGAAATATCCTAGGGATAAAATGGTAATTTTGCATATTAGAGCCCTATGTTGAACTTGGATAATGGAATTAGATGAAAATAGGAATCTGATGCATGGATAAGCCGTTATGCTACCATATTTTTATGAAATATTTAACTGTATTAAATCCTTTTGTAATATTATAAACATGATAACATGAACCCAAATGGGCTATAGGAGCACATAGAGCTGAATTTGGAGTTAAATAGGATAGATTAGTACCAAATAAGTAAAGGTTAAATGAAAGACCATGGGAGAAGTTAAGATGGGTAACCTAGTGGGAAGTGCACTGCTTATTAGGTTTCTTCGGGAATCTAGTAGGGGGTTTTACATTTGCACTATTCAGTGGCTTGGCATTCATACCGTTTAGTGGCTTAGCATTCACATTATTTAATGACTTTGTTATTCACATCATTCAATGGCTTTGTCATTCGTACCATTCAATGGCTTGTCATTAGCACCATTTGATAGCTTGGCATTTACACCATTAGACAATTTGTCATTAGCAGCATTCAATGGTGTGGCATTCACACCATTAAGTGGCTTGTGATTTTGTTACTTGCTGCATATATGGTTAATGTGCATGGAGGATACATGTTCTCACACAAGAAAATATGTTGGCAGTTTAAAGTAATATATGGCTTTTTCATGCAATGCATGTTTTCATGCTGAGGAAAGTGTATGTTTTTATATCGACAGTGGATGATGCATGTTTTTCATGTATAAAGAACTTCTTGACAATTCAGAGAAAGATGTGTTGATACATGTTCGCATGTAGATAAATGATGTATGCTTTTCATGCATAGAAAAATGTGAAGCAGAGTACATGTTTTGTGATGCATTTTTAATGCATAAAAAAGCATGATGCATGTTTTCATGCAAGGGATACATGCTTTCATGTATAGAGAAAACATAAAGCTAAAGGATGCATGTTTTTCATGTAAAAGAAAATGACGTGGGCAGTTTAACATAATGTATGTCTTTTTCATTCAATGCATGTTTTCATGTTGAGGAAAATGCATGGTTTTTTATCAATTATGGATGATACATGTTTTTCATACATAAAGAACTTATTGATAACTTAGAGAAAGATGTGTTGTTGCATGTTTACATGTAGATAAATGATATGTGTCCTTCATGCATAAAGGTATAATGAGGGGTGATGGCCAATGCATGTTTTCATGCAAAGAAATAAATGATGTATGTTTTCATGCAAAGGAATATAAAGATCAATTATGCTTGTTTTCACATAGGAGAAAACATAGGTGTGAATAACGCATGTTTTTATAGCAAAGGAAAAGTGTGATGCATGCTTTTTCATGAATCGTACATGTTTTCATATAAAAAAAGATATTAATCAAAGATGCATGCTTTTCATGCAATAGAAGACATGTAAATAGATGAAACATGTTTTCATACATGAAAAACATAAAGATCAATTATCGATGATACAGGTTTTTATGCAAAGAAAAACATAGGTATGAATGATGCATATTTTTCATACAAAGGAAAAGTGTGATACATGCTTTTCATGTAATAAAAAACATGTAGATAAATGATGCATGCTTTTTATGCAACGAAAATATGGAGATGAATAAAAGATACATGAAATAAGATATATGTTTTCATGCAAAGATGCATGTTTCATACACAGAGAAACATAGGGCTAAATGATGCACATTCTTCATGCAAAGGAAAATGATATGGATAAATGATACATGCTTTTCATGCATGGGAAAACATAGATAAATTATGCATATTTTTAATGCAAAGGAAAATCATGTGGATAAATGATGCATGCTTTCATGCAAAGGAAAACAAAGATAAATGATGCATGCCTTTCATGCATAGGAAAATAGGTAGATAAGTGATGCATGCTTTTATAAATAGGAAAACATAAATAAATGATGCATTCCTTTCATGCATAAAAAAACTTGGATAAATGAATAAGGTGATTCTATAAAGGAATAAGGTGATTGAATGATTGGATGTTATGACATGTGTGATAGCTCTTAATCTTTTCTAAATGAAAGAATGCGACAAGGTATGGTGAATAATGCATTTTTATAGTGATGTATGCATTCTTATTTTCTCCTAAATGAATTAGAAATCTGAGTGAATGATAAATGAATGTAAGACATGACTATGACCTTTTCTTAGGTGATTACATGAATCATCTTTTACAATGTATGAATGGTGAAGACCGATATATGTTGAATGAGGGTACATCTTTTGTTATGATGAATAAATGGTGAATGTGTCTTTTCTTATGATGAATGAATGGATTAGTATAAGTGAGTAAACCTAATATTTATGTTGTGTGTATGGAAATGTTTCCAAATGTATAAGTCAGTACTTATTTTGTTATTACGATCATTCCCCTCTCAAACTTATCATAGGAAAATCTTGTGTTTGAAAAAAGATTAAAGTTATGAAGTTGTAGGCTAGGTTGGGGTAATGAGAATAAGATGTCTCTTGAAGAAAGAGGTCAATAACAAAAAAGGCTAGGGGAGGCATTGAGAAGTAAGTTGAATTAAGGTGAATAATGGTTAGGCCAAAGCTTAAGTGAAATGTGGATTTGTCATAAAAGGCAATTAAACATGTGTGGCTGGAGAGTGAATGATGAATAAGCATGTGAATGAATGTGATTGCACAGTGTGGTACTCTTGTTATTAGTTGGTCTAAAGATTTTCCAACTAAATATTTTCTCTCGACCTCTAATTATTGCTTAGACTACCCTTCGTGGGTTTTCAATCTAGCAAGGTATGCCCTTATTTTTATTGAGGCCGCCCTTTGTGAGTTTTTAACCTAATGAGCTTTTTTTTAATTCAGCTTATCCACTTTTAGGTTAAGGCTTAGAATGTGATCATGTTGTACCTGATTAACTGAATCTAGACTTGTACCTTTTAAGATGGCTCAATATGTTTTGGAGTTCTTGCCATGGGAGATAGAGTTTTTCATATCAATAAATGGCTTGCTATAAGTGCTAGCTTTATGCCCCAGCATCTAGAATTTTTTTATTCAAATGTCATTCTTTTGACCTTTTTGAGTAGTGCATTGATGATATCCCTATTATTAGTTAGTTATGAAGATTTTCTAACTAAATATTTTCTCTTAAATTTTCCTAACTTTTTCCTAGGCTCATGCTCTTGGTTGATAAACCTAGTGAGAATTAACAAATTCATTTTTTTCATTTTTTTCTTTTGAATGAGGGCAACCACAATTGAAAAGGGAATGCTCAATTGTTTGAGGCTTAAGCCAAATCTTTCAAGCTTTAGAGTTAAGCACCTTTTGACTTTTGGATTTTTTATGTGAGCAAGAATTGAAAATTGTTTGACTTTTTAGTATGATTACCATGAGTTTTTAGGCTTTGAAAATAATCATACAAAATGAATTTGATGCTTTAAGTTTTGGTACCTATTGAATTTGAACCTCTCTTAAAATTGAAAGAAAGCACTCATTTGGGTTTAATTGCCTCTAGCTTATTATTTTCTTTCTCTCATCTCATGTTCAGGGATATTTCTCATGCATTACAAGGAAAGATCAAGTCTTAAGCTTTAAAATTGTGTGCAGTAATGGCAAGCCATCATTAATTGTTTGTAATAGGTGTGGATTAAGTTGATCATGTTTATTTCTTTTTTTCTAAAATCTCTCAACTCACTTTCAAAAGTATCATGCTGTACAGTGATTATGGTACACAAAGATGCTCATGAAAAGCCAAAATGGTGTTTTATTAAACTTTAATTATTCCAACATAGAAATAAGAAACAACTAGAAAAGAAAACAAAAGCGGTCTTTACATCTTTATTAAATCCGTCCATATCCTTGAATGGCAAAATCTTGTTATTGGTTAATAGTTGGCCCATGAGGTGGTAGACCGAGTGTCAGAAAGAGAAAACCTCAGTTTTCAAAGATTTAAGGAATGGTTGTGAGGTCCAGTAATGAGTGATCTTTAAGGTGGGGTATCACGCCACGGTCTATGAGGTCCTAGATAGCTCAATGAAGGGCTTTGCACTTGTTAGTTAGGAGGTCAGTCTTTTGGTGATGAGCACAATATAAGTTATGGTAATGGTTAGGTGGAAGTGGTAAAGGGTGATGTTTAGGTATTAAGGGTCGAAGGAGGTTCTCTTCTTTCAATTCCTTAAGCATCGTGGATAAAGACTTATTTAGATAGGGAAGTCTATGGGAAATCTTCCTTAGCTTGGTTCTTTGGTTATTATTTACCCCCATGGTTAAATTCATGCTTGTTGGGTTTTCTAGAACAACTTGTTGTTGGACTTTAGAACCGAACCTCTCTTAAATCTTTTATTCTATAAGTGTTATCATCCTTTGTTCTAATGCTACCATCACTTTGTTAAACATGCCTCTAGTTATAAGCTAATTTTCACCATCAATTTTGGGTCCAGTTGCCATTTTGGAGATAGAGAGTGTTGAAAGAAGGAATAAGAAGAGTGAGTCTTTTCCTTTGAAAAGCCTGAGTGAAAGATGATCCTTAAAGTTAGTGTGATACATTTGTTAATAATGATATGATGCATTTTTCAAGCATTATGATTGTGATGTTTAACTTGCATAGATGATTGGGAGAACAAAGGTTAGTGATGCATCTGATATGTACATGATATGCCTAGACATAATATGGATATGTGATAGAGGCATGTCGCACTAATAGTAGGTAAGATGGTACAAAGTGGATAAAGCTTACATGATAAATGATAAGTGTCTAGGTATGGTATGCCAAATGTGAATGCATGGGTATATGGGTGAGGTCTACACATTAATGTGATGTTTGTATGGACGAATAATGCATGTCTAAGCCTAACAAATATGCTTGAAAAATTGTAATCATAAAATAATGTTATGCCTATAAAATAATATGTGATATAGACATAATGTGCCTAGGCATAATGTGACTGCATATAGACATGTGATGGATTGATGTCACACCTAAGTGTCATATGCATATGGGTATAAATAAAGTTTGCATGTTACATGAAGCTATGCATATGTGCTTAGTTATGGTAAAGAGTAATGCACGTTTAAGTGAAAACTGTAAGGTTGATGCATGGATGAAGGCTTATATATGATTCTAAGAGATTATATGGCTTATGATGCAATGCATGACATGTCTAATGACTAGTTGTAAGTTTGTGAGGATGATGCATAAGAATATGAGATACACATGTGAGGTGCTTATTCCTTAGATGCTATGGCATTTATGTCATGCATGCTTACATGGATGGCTAATATGAAGTACGTTTACAATGTATGTGACCTAGGGTGTTACAAATCAATGATACTTGACTAAGCCTAAGCCTAAGTAGTATGAATGGGGTAATGTTGTTCATGTGCAACATATGTTGATGTATGAAATGAAAGCCTATAACTCTAGTGCATGTGCATGATTTGTAAAGTTGCCTAATGTTATGCATTATTCTTATTGATGCCTAATATGTGTGCTTCATGTCTCCTGTATGAATGATGTTATAAGAAAAAATATGATGCATGCATATGTGTGGACGTATGGTATTGATAGTTAGTGCATAGATGAATCATAAGATACTTAAGAGCTTAATGGGCCTTTACAAGATAAAAGTCTTTGATGTATGGTTAGCATATCATGTGTGAAGTGTACTTAAGTCTATATGAAGCGTGTTTATAGTGTATGAGTATTATGATGAAAATGAGATACATATGGTATACAAGAAAGACATAAAGTTTATGTCATGTAGTAGGTATAATGTTATGCATGTGTATTAAGATAAAGCATGATATACACATGGTACATAGAAACAGGAAAGATATGACGTAAAGTTTATGTTATGTAGTAAATGTAATAAGATGTTGAAAAAGATATTGGTTAGGGACTAAAGTGATGTTTATGTGCTATGCCTTAGGTACATTAGCTTGATGCCTAAGAGGACTAATACCATATGCAAAACATATTAGTGTACAAGATAAAGATACATGTATATAAAATGTATGCCTAGAGATACATCATGTGAAGATGTATGTATATATAAAGATGCATATAAAGAAGCATGAGAGATCTTAGGCATATGAAGATGGAGACATTTTGTAAAGATGTATGCATGGCTTTTAAATGTTATGATACATATAAATATACATTTTTACTAGATGCATGAATGATACATGATGCACTCATTCTTTATGGTTATATAGATATATTGTATGCCTATATGGATAGTTATGTATAGATTAGGAGATATGCCTACACCTATATAAAATGCGTTTGAATTAGGACATTATATGTATGGAATAAAAACACATGAGATACACATGGTTCATTTAAATAAGTAGGTACAATAGAATGTCATGTGTGTGTATACAAAAAGGATACATGTTAGATGTACAAGGACAAACACAAGCAATAAGCCCTCTAGCCTTATTACTCCCACATAGTGGTCTAGCCATTTCTTTCTTAGGTAGGGTTACCTAAGCATCATCGGGGGATTCATAGGTTTGAATATGGGCTTAATTAGGCCCAATGACCTCTTGTATTTAAGGCGCATGTGAGAATAATGGCCCATAACATTTAAGTCTTGTTTGAGGTCAAATTAGGTTGGGACCATTCCAAATAAAAGGCATAATGGGCTTAGCCCCACTTCAAATAAGGTTAAATACAATAGGCCCACATAGTAATCATAATGCAATTGCAATCACTTAGGGTCATGTAACCTATGGGAAATTGCTAAGCTTGACTATATAAGCTCATGGTTTGGTCAAAATGGCTTATGTTGTAACATCCCCTGTCCATTTTTGAAGGAAACAAACAAAGAGTGCTACTTCCTATAGGTCACTCATCTTGAAATTTCCCCAATTCTCATTCCTTTAACACTTATGGCCCTTTTAAATTTTATGGTATGTCCTACTAGTTTGTTAATATTGTTGTATAACATCCTAGTACTAACTGTTTTAGTCTGATTAAACATCATTTTTTGTCTGTTATCCATATTAAAAAATTTTGCAGCATAACGGCTACCCAGGTGAAAAACCAAAAAATTTTCCTACACAAAAACACTTTTATAAATGTTAGCCAAATGTTCCACAACTCCTAGACCCTTCTGGTGCCCCAAATCTCATCACATATAGTCAACAGCATTAACACAAGGTCTCAAACCCATAACACTTAAACAACAAACACAGTCATGCTATATAAGTTATCAAACATGCATATATCTATTTATGTTGTTTAAACAAATGTTAAGTTATAGGTTCATACTGTATAAAATCTAGGATATGTCTTTTGCACACATTTATACATACATGAGTGCCATTACAGACAATTCCTATAAGTACAAAAAGATTACATAGAAAATAAAATAGCTACACTACACTCGATGAGGCTGGCCAGCAAACCATGTCTACAACTTGCACATCGGAACACCGACATGCTGAGTATACACTCAATGATGGATGTGATATAATAAATGCATTTCATGCATGTATACATGCATAAATGGTATGAGATGCATCATAACATAAGCTATGGAGAAATTACACATAGTATTATCACATATTCATTAGCTAGGTGTTACCCTTTACAACTACTTGTTATGTAAGTAACCTATTTCGATATTCTCATGTGAATTCCAGTATCCAACTCTTATCCTTACTTATTACCCATTATTATAAGTCATAATATATTACCTTCATTTAATCACTTTATTATTTAGGCTGTGGCTCCCTCCCCCTGATCTGTACATCGGACCAGAACGAGGGACATATGCATGCAAAACGATATCTAGTTCCATTATCTAAAATCACTTTAAATTTAAAAATTTTATATATAAAAAATTTCTTGACTCAAACATGACATAAAACATTAAAACCTTTTTTACATGCAAATTGAGGTATTTTTAGTCCAAGTAGTGCTCAATGACGTACTTTTCCTTGAATTCCTTCAAAAAGAAATCCCATGTGATGTCAACAGCTATCTTGTGTTCAATAATCACTTCCCACTATTTCAATGCTTCTTTAGACAGTATTGAGGTGGCACATGCAGCATACTCATCTTGTGGGCATCATAACTACTGCATAATATGGATTATCTAGTCCAACCAGTATTTAACTCTGCTGGACTCATCTAACTCTTCCCCCTTAAAGAATTCAACCTCATTATTGATTAACCTCTGATATAAGTCCTCCGGAATGTCGGCTGTTCTTATGGCACTGGAGGTGCAATAGCTTATGCATTAACAACTGTAGTACTAGCAATCATAGCAGTCGAAGCAGCTGTTGTCGCTTGCTTGAAAAAATCTAGCATAATCTCCAACCAAGTAGGTAGACCTTGCTATCTAGGAGCAGCATGTCCAGCATCACCGGAAGTCACATACTTAGGCTATGCCTCCCCTTGTCCTAAGGTAGAAGGAGCATGACTTTCTACCCCTTCTTCCTCACTAGGCATAGTGCTACTACTCATATCTCGTACTTATAGGCAAGAGAAATAGCTTATGAGCCACAGATGTAATAGCATTTGATGTAAATGTACTATGACTCCTAAAGTCCTCTTGTGTAACCTATAGGTCTAAAGGAAACCCCAACCAGATGCTCTAATACCACTAAGTGTGGCACCCTCTTTCTGATCTGTATACTATACCAAAATAGGGGATGCACGTATGCAAAACGATATCTAGTTCTATTATCCAAAATGACTTTAAATTTAAAACTTTTATATAGAAAACATTTTTCACTCAAATATGAAATAAAACATTAAAAACATTTTTTGCATACAAATCGAGGTAAATATTAGGGTCATCGTGTCAAAAATTCAACAGTATAATAGCTGTATCGAGACACTTTCCCAAATTTTTACCTGCTTAAAAACACGTCTATAATATCAATAATCTCTTCTGTAACTCAATAGGTCCTCCTAACCCTCTAATCATAATATAAAGCACAATGAGCCTCAGGCTCTCTATAACTAACATTCTCACATGCAAACTCATAAATCAGCACACAAACATGTGAGAAGCAGAAAAGCAAAATCAATAGTTATAATATTTAAGTACAAAAACCCTGCTACAAAATACAAATTAGACCCAATCCCTCAAGGATCACATGAGCACACTAACTATTATCCCATTACATTCACATCACAAACACTATTACAAAAAGTACAAAAATACTTATACGGGGGTTATCTTCATGTCTCTTGATATATAAAAGCTTTGGCTCTAATCTACTGCCCTATTACCTACGCATCACAAACAAGAAATGCACTAAGCTTACGCTTAGTGGTATAATCACTTTAACTTGTAAAAAGGTTAGTTTTAGCATGCCAATATATATAACACAAGCCATTTTCAGATTTAATATCACAAACATGCAATTT
>CANXYI011874494.1:0-18844 GCA_948208565.1 Hura crepitans | reverse complement strand
TATAGGCTTTTTCTAACAAACTTTAGCCATGTAACTCTTCTTGCCACATGCCTAATAGATTTCTGGTATGGTCATCTAACATATACCTCTATGACTTCTGCCATAATACTCACAATGAGCTACTGGTGCACTCCTAGCTATGGATACTAGCACACTAGCTATTGATGTCTTCTGTCTAGCCTTAGCTTGTGAATCGTGACCTGACTTCTAAGTCTAGTCTCTTCTCTAACCTTGCTAATGTCTAGACTCCTTACTCTTATACTTCTTATCCACTATAAAGGCTGAACTTGCTTATCCTTGCCCAAAGGCCTCTCCTTTGAAAGTTATCTCTTTTGTCTCTCTATTTTTGAATCTCTTCTCTTGTGTGGCAAGCTGTAACTAAGGTTGAGAAATCCTTTATCTTTATATGAGTTACCTGAAGTATAATGTTAAGATCGACCCTTTTTTTAAACTACTTACATTGGTCTTCTTTTGTGGAAACCATCTTTTTAGCATACCTACTGAGCCTTGCAAATTATTTCTTACGCTCAAATATAGATCTCTGTCTCTATCTCTATCTTAAGTCTACAAACTCTTGTATTCTCTTATCTAGATAAGGCTGAGTAATGTACTTCTTCTTGAATTCCTAAAGAAAGAAATCCCAAGTCAGATTTTCTTGCACTTTTTACTCAGTAATAGTCTTTCACCATTTGAAGGCTTCAGCTTGTAAAAGAGAAATTGCACAAATCACATACTCCTTTGGGTTACATCTCATTTGCTATATAATCCTGAGTGTTCTATCTAACCAGTACTCTAATTTACTGGCATCATCCAACTCCTCACCCTTAAAAAGTCTTCAACTTTATCTTCTTAATCCTTTCTAGATATGTCTTCTATAGGGCCTGAGACTCTATCTGTACTGGTAGAGGAGGAACTAGAGTAACTACAGCAATTAAAGTAATAGTCACTTGGCTAACTGATTCCATCATCTACTCTAACCATGTGACATCCCTTACCCAGTCTGGATGTCAGTCGGTCATTAAGCCGACTAAAGAGTGCGCACATAAACATGTTATCTAAACTCAATAACCTTTAACCAAAATCATTATTATGTTTGAAAACACATTTTATAACATTCATATACTTATAGAAAAATGTATAAAAAACTTTTTCAACATATAGTTACAATTCACTTTCAGGAAATTTCATATAAAAAATTTAGCAGCATAACGACTATATCAAGTACTTTCCTAAAAATGAATAGTAACCTACAAATAAAAAAGCACTTTTATAATCATTTTCAAAAATTTCTCCATATCTGTGATCCTCTGATCACTCCAACAACACACATTAGCATAATCAATCAATCTCAACCTCAGGAAGAGATATCATACAATACAACAATTTAAAATCAATTTAAAAGGCTTTACATACCAAAAGTTCCAAAAAGATTACTTCAAATACAATTTAGGCCCATTTCCCATTATATACATTACATGAGTGGTTAACTTATACATCATATAATTCTAAATACAAAAACCAAAAATAATACCAAAAGAAGTAGACTTTTCTTGATACACTTGAAGTCTTAAGGCTTGTGCTCAACTAATCTCTTTACCTACGCATCACAAAATAAACGATGTGCTAAGCAATAGCTTACTAGTGTAATTGAATTAATTATGCATATATGCCTTTATGTCAACATACAAAATGTAAAAGAACTTTAGTAGTCACATTCTCACATTATATACTACATTAGCCATAGCATGCATTATTACATTTACATAACACAAACATGCTTAATACTTAGCTTAAAACATATATTATAGATCAGGTTAAGCCATATTAATATAAACATACATTAAGTAATTAAATTACATTAAACCTGTTTTATTATGCCCATTTTAGAGTAAAACAATTATCTTATGGTTAATGGGATCATGGTGTACAGTGGCTCTTATTATGGACCTTATGACGGCTATACTAGCATAAGTGTGCAGTGGCCCTCTTGGACTTTATTGGTGGCTACACCCACATAGGATATGTGTAGTGGCCCTATTAGACTTTAGCAGCAGCTGCACTAGCATGGATCTAAAGATAAAAATGTAAAAGTCCATGGTTAGACATTTAGTGAAACCATAGATAGAATGCATCAAAACACCGAGGTGCCCTAACAATCACTATAAAATTCCCTAGTTAACTGGCCAACCTATCCATACTAGGTTATTTCTCATATGGGCTACTAATAGTTAAATTTAAGTTCCACCATATGATTTAAGCTTATTGTAGCTTTTAATTACTTTGGTTTAGTCAACAAATGACTAAACTGAAAAATACATTTTATGCCCTATTTTTGTGATTTAACACATTAAAACATACATTTAATTGCAATTCAAGTCATTTGCATCATACAATAAATTCACACATTCATAATGCTACATTTGCATCATTTGGTCTCCATATGTTATCTCATTTCATAGAATTACCATTAAACACTTATATAATTGCATATGCTTATCCAAGATATCTTATGCTTAAATACTCATTATTAAACGCATTATGGCATTCATGATAATGAAATGCCTATTCTTGCTCATAATATGATTTAATCATATTATGGCTTTATCAATGACCATTCGGCTATAAACATTATATGTATGCTCAAAACCTCTTTTACCCATATATCACCTTAACATGTGTTAAGTCATGCATACATAACATAAGTAATTTGCAAGGCCATTCGACCGCACACATATATATATAACTCATTATATGCCTAAATTTATATTTTAATGCCATTTATACACTTACCAATCTTATCATGCCATTTCCTTCACAACTAATCACATAAGTGCATATAATGTGCCTAGCATTCATATGTAAGACATATATACATAAGCATGTCCATCCACCCATATTGGCCATACATACACATATCAAAGCAAATATGCATATTAACCCTTATGAAATGAATTCACATACATCTAACATGTCATACCTCATGAATATGCATCAATTCCATGCATAACACATCACTTTCACATGACATGCCAATTATACCTAAAATACATACATTATGTGCACTACTCATCATTCCTCTCCATATACATTTTAACATTTCATTTATCATTAATGTATAACAAACATGGCAATTAACATTATTTAATTCAATAATGCACTAAATTCTCATTTTCACATAACTACATTCTTTAACATAATATTATACATATTTGCATATTAAGTTTATTATGTATTCCATTTCAATGATATGCATTCGAATCATTTAAGATGCATATTCACATAGTACTCATGACATTTAACATAATTAAGGTCATTAATACACCTAATTTTGGCATTTCCGACATAATTGCACATAAGCACATAATATGGAATACTTAGGGCAAACATAAACTTACATAATTTAATTTGATTACACATATCGAGAGAGTTATAATACACTTTTGAGGATCACCTACACCTCTATTTTCCCTTTTTCCCATGATTTTTTGATTTTCTCAATTGCGGGTTATAGATTCGTTTCATTAAAATCCATATAAAATCATATATGCATTCAAAATTAACCTGACCACATATAATAACTCTTGGGCACCTAAGAAATATAGAAAAAAATGCCAAAATTAAAAAAAAAACTCACCTAGAAAATTCGTGTTACTATTCAAGGCCTAAATTTGAGTTTTTTCTTCGATTTTTTGCGAATCCCAAAGTAGAAACGCGTCTAAAGGTGGTGGAATCATGGAATTAGGTCTCCAATGGAAGAAATTGGGCTTAAAATGGTGGAGAGAAGACAAAGAAATGGTGGTTCTCTCTTTGGGGACGTTGGCTGCTCAAAATGGTGAAAAGGATAACACTATTCATCATTTGACCCATTTTGACCCCTTTTATACTTCTCCCTTTTTTGCCTCATTTCTAACATTCGAGAAACTCATAATTTTCATAAATGAAACCTCAAAACCCTCTAAAAACCTGCGCTTAAAAAACACAAAAAATCGATTAAAAATATAGTTTTTAAGGTTACCCAATTTGAGTAAAAATACTTTCCGATCTCTAAAAGTTCCAATTTCAGTGCCAACAGGCTAATTAGAAATTTTTTACTATTAGGTTGTACTAATCTTAGAATTTTATGAACAACTTTTTAATTATTTTATGATTTAGCTAAAACTAGGTTACTATTCATGTGACACTGCTGTAAAACTTAACTGTCATTTTTAACCATCTAAACAACCTTGTTTTGACCTTAAATTTCATCCAAAATTATGTTATAATTAATACTTCCATTCAATAAAATTAGTACCCCCAACCTTGAGAAAGTATTATTCACATCTCGGGAAGTATTACTCATAACATCGGGATTTTTTGGGCGTTACATTTCTTTCCCTCTTAAAAGAAATGTCATCCTCAACATTACAACATTACTTGGCTTAAACAGCTGTAGATATTGCTCTCTTATTTGAGCTTCTACTTCCAAAGTAGCTTCTTCTATCTTGTGGTGTTTCTAGAGAACTTTCACCAAAGGTACTATTTGTTTCGCAGCTCTTTCACCTCTCTGTCCAAAATTATCATAGGTTCCTCTTTATAAGATAGGTTTGGATTAACCTCGACCTCTCCCACTGACAATATATGCGTAGGATCCGATTTTTATCTCCTGAGCATAGATACATAGAAGACATCATGAATTTGCTAAAGTTCAGGAGGCAAAGCTAGTTTATAGGCTTCTGGTCCCACACGTTTTGTTATCTCGTATGGCCTAATAAACCTAGGACTTAACTTTCCTTTCTTTCCAAATTGTAGAACCTTCTTCCAAGGTGAAACCTTAAGAAACACTTTGTCTCCCACCTCGTATTCCACCTCTTTTCTCTTCAGATCAACATATGACTTTTGCCTATCAGAAATTGCTTTCAATCTTTCTCTGATTATCTTCACCTTTTCATCTGCATCTTTTATTAGGTTTAGTCCCATAAGCTTAGTCTCACTGAGCTCATTCTAGCATAAATGAGTTCTGGACTTTCTTCCATCCAATGCCTCATAAAGAGCCATACCTAAGCTCGCTTGATGGCTATTGTTGTATATAAATTTGCTAATGTTAGATATCAATCCCAGCTACTCCTGAATTCAATGGCATAACTCCTTAGCATGTCTTTTAACACCTGATTGACTCTTTCTAATTGTCTGTCCGTCTGTGGATGAAATGTCGTGCTAAAATTTAATCAAGTACCAATGGTATTATAAAGTTTCTCTTAAAACTTCAATGTGAACCTTGGATCCTGATCTGAAATTATGAAACATGTCACTCCATGCAACTTGACAATTTCATCTATGTATAACTTTGCCAGCTTTTTTATGAAGTAATCCATCCTTACTGGTATGAAATAAGCAATCTTGGTTAATCCATCTACCATAACCCATACTAATCACATTTGATCCTTATCATAGGTAACCCAATAATGAAATCCATAGTGACCTTATCTTATTTCCATTATAAAATTACTATAGGATGAAGCAATCTAGATGGAACCTGATGCTCTACCTTCACTTGCTGACAAGTAAAGCACTTGGTTATGTGTTTTGGTATATTTCTCTTTATGCCTGGCCACCAATAAAAAAGCTTCAAGTATTGATACATCTTTGTGCTACCCGGATACATTGCATAAGGAGCATTATGAGCTTCTTACAAAATCTACTTCTTTAACTTGTTCATGTTTGGTACACAAATTCTATCATGGTAATATAAACATCCATCCTCCTGGATTTCATACACAGTAGGCTTTCCCTCTTGAATGGCACTAATCACACTTATTAACCTATGATCATCTCTCTAATAATCCTTAACTTGCTATAGTAAATTGGGCTTAACTTGTATTTCTACTAACAAAGCATTATCACCCGCAAGCTATAATCTAACATTCATTGCTCTCATGGCTGCCATGAATTTCCTATTAAGTGCATCCACCACCACATTAGCTTTTTTAGGATCATAATCAATCAAGCAATCATAATCCTTGATCAACTCTATCCATCTCCTCTATCTCAAGTTTAGCTGTTTCTATGTAAGAAGGTACTTCAGACTCTTGTGGTCAGTGTAAACATAACACTTCTCTCTTTAGAGATCATGTCTCTTGATTTTTAGAGCAAACACAATTGATGCATGCTCTAGATCATGAGTAGGGTAGTTCATCTCATGTGGCTTTAATTGTCTCGAAGCATACGCAACAACCTTGTCATCTTGCATTAAAACACAACCTAACCAATTATACGCATCACTGTATATGGTAAAATCTTTCTCAGAAATAGGTTAAACAAGAATTGGAGCCTTAGTCAATATCATCTTAAGCTTATCAAAACTTTCTTAACATTTTTCATCCCAAACAAACTTGACATCTTTTCTCAATAATCGAGTCATAAGGGTTGCTATCAAGGAAAACCCCTTAACAAACCGTCTGTACTATCTTACCAACTTGAGGAAACTCCTGATCTTTGTGGTGTTCCTACGTGGTTTCGACTTTATCACTGCCTTAATCTTATTGGGATCAACATAAATCCTCTGTAAATGCTATGTGTCTAAGAAAAGACATTTCAATAAGCCAAAAGTTGCACTTACTGAGCTTGGCATATAACTTCTTATCTCTTAAAATCTACAACACTGTTCTTAGATGCTATTCATGCTCTTCCTTGTTCTTTGAGTTCACCAAATTGTTATCGATGAAGACTACTACAAACTATTCAAGATAAGGCCTAAAGACTCTGTTCATTAAGTCTATGAAAACTACAAGTGCATTGGTAAGCCCAAATGGCATTACTATGAACTCATAGTGGCCGTATCTCATTTTAAAAGCAGTCTTCACCATATCTAATTCCTTTACTCTCAGCTGGTAGTACCCCAATCTCAAATCAATCTTAGAAAATACTCCAGCCTCCTTTAGCTGATCAAGCAAGTTATCAATTTATGGTAAATGATACTTATTCTTGATAGTTACTCTATTCAGCTGTCAGTAATCCACACATAACCGAATCGAACCATCCTTCTTTTTAATAAAGAAAATCAATGCTTCCCATGATGAAACACTCGGTCTTATGAAGCCCTTGTCTAGCAACTCTTGTAACAGTATCTTTAACTCTTTTAACTCTATTGGCACCATTCGATATAGAGTTATAGATACCAAAGCAGTGCTAGGTAAAACTTTAATACTGAACTCAAGCTCCCTTTTTAGAGGCAAACTCAGTAACTCTTATGAAAAAACATTAGTATACTCGGAAACTACTAGTATGATACTAGCATCCGACACTCTTGTTTTGGTGTCATACACATTATCAAGATATGCCTGACAACCTTTTCTTAACATCCACTTAGTTGTAACAGTAGATATTACATTAGACAGAAAGTATCTCTTCTCTCTCACAACTGTGATTTTGACCCCATCATCAGCCTGGAGAGTCAACCTCTTTTGCTTGTAATCCAAAATCGCTTGATACTTGGACAACCCGTCCATGCCCAATATCAAGTCAAACTCCTTAAAAGGTAGTTTTATCATGCCAACTACAAACTGGTGATCTTGTATCCTCAAAGGACACTCTTTATAGACTCTATCAACTACCACATGTTGGCTTATGGGGTTGCTAACCATGATCTCTAAGTCAAGTAGTTCCAAAGTAAATCCTGGTCTCATGCCCGTGATGTGTAAACATAAAAATGTGTAGACCTCGGATCAATTAAAGCCAAAATAAGTGAATCGAAGATAAGAAAAGTACCAGTAATGACATCTAGCTCATTAACCTCGTCCCATGCTCTAATGGCATACTATTGGGCAGGAGCTCTGTACTCAACTTTGGGCTCTGATCTGTCCTTCTGAGCTCCCTTTGCTTTTCCTCCTCAATCTCCTTACTATCCTTTGGTAGATACAGGTGTAGATCTTTATCCAGCACTAAGTCCCTTCAAATAATTTTTGCGAAAATGATCTAGTGAACCACACCCATAATAGACACCTATCTTGTTCCTTCAACACTTCCTCTTATGTTGCTTATTGCACATCGAATACTATGGTATCTAGCCACCCTTAGTTGCAAACCCTGGTGGATTGGTAGCTTGTGATTGTTGTTGTCTTACCTTACTCTTATTTTTTTGGACTGACTTCTAGGTCTGGTCTTATTTTTAAATCTACTGTGAAGCCCTAAATTGATAGCCCTTAAACTTCTTGCTTAATTGTGAAGCTACACTAGATGCTCCTTGTCCCGAAGATTGCTTCTTTTGATAAAACTTTTTCTTCTCCTTCTGTACTCTTGCTATAGAATGACATACTGAAACTAACTGAGAGAAGTCTCTGATCTTCATGGGAACCACTTGAGACTTGATGTCTACATGTAAGCCTTTCTCAAACCGCTTGCACTTGTCAGCTTTAGTGACTATGGTCTCCTTGGCATATCTACTGAGCATGGTGAACTCCTTCTCATACTCCCCAATGGTCTTCTGTTCTTACTTGAGGTCCATAAACTGATGTCTCTTATCATCTAGATAGCCCTCTAAAATGTATTTCTTATGTAATTTTGATAAAAAGAAGTCCCATGTAATCTCCTCCTTAGTCTTGTATTCAGTCAAATCTTCCTAACACTTTAATGCCTCTTCCTGTAAGAATGATGTGGCACATATTACTTTTTCCTCAAGCGTGCACCTCATCTACTTTATTATCTTTTTTATATGATCTAGCTAGTATTCTACTTTTCTAGGCTCTATTGTGCCTTCTCCTTTGAAGTCCTTGACTCCCATCTTCTTAACCATCTCTAGATAAGTCTTTTGGAAATCTAAAGGAACCTTTAGCTGGTGTGCTTATGGAGCAGTAGTTGTAGCTTGTCTTAATAGGTGTAACATCTCTTGCAGAAATACTAGTGGAGCTTGTCCTACCGACGGTGCATACCTTACAGCACTACCCAAAGCATGTGCAACTTTGGCGACCTCTAGTGCTATGGTCGTTAGAGTATGATTCTTGACTTCCTTCTCACTATGATGCGGTAGAGCACTTATTTCATTTGTAAGTAAGATAACAAGTCAAAAGCCCCGATATCAAAAATTATGTGATGTGCACTCTAGACTCTATAACACTCATGTGTCAACTAGGAATGCTTAAACCAAAGCTTTGATACCATTAAATGTGACACCCCTTACCTAGTCCGAATGCCAATCGATTGTCGAGCTTGACTAAAAAATGCTCACATAAGCATATTATCTGAACTCAATAACCTTTATCCAAAATCATTATTATTTTTGAAAACACATTTTATCACATTCATATACTTATAAAAAAGTTGGTTATTAATAACTTTTCTGACATATAGTTACAATTCACTTTTAAGAAATTTCGCTTTGAAAATTCAGTAGTATAATGGCTATACTAAGTACTTTCCTGAAAATGAATAGTAACCTGCAAATCAAAAAGCACTTCTATAATCATTTTTAAACATTTCTCCATATTTGTGATCCTCTTATCACTTCAACAACATACATCAGTATAATTAATTAATTTCAACCATAGGAAGAGATATCATACAATACAATAATTTAAAATCAATGTAAAAGGCTTTACAGACCAAAAATTCCAAAAGATTACTTCAAATACAATTTAGGCCTGTTTTCCATTATATACATTACATGAGTACTTAACCTATAAATTACATAATTCTAGATACAAAAACCAAAAATAATACCAAAATAAGTAATCTTCTCTCAATACACTTGAAAGTCCCGAGGCTTATGCTGAACCTAGCTTTTTACCTACGCATCGCAAAACAAATGATATGCTAAGCAATATCTTAGTGGTGTAATCAAATTAATTGTGCATATATACCTTTATGTCAATATACAAAATGTAAAAGAACTTTAACAATCACATTATCAGATTATATGCTACATTAGCCATAGCATGCATTATTACATTTACATAACATAAACAAACTCAATATTCAGCCTATAACAAGCATTATGTATAAGGTCATGCCGCATTAATATTAACATACATTAAGTAATTAAATTACATTAAACCTGTTTTATTATGCCCATTTTAGAGTGAAACAATTATCCTATGGATAATGGGATCATCATGTGCAATGGCCCTTATTATAGGCCTTGCAGCTATTGCACTAGCATAAGAGTGTAGTAGCCCTCCTGGACCTTACTGGCGGCTACACCAGCATAGGGTATGTGCAATGGCCCTATTAGACCTTAACAGCAGCTACACCCATATAAATCTGAAGATAAAAAATGTAAAAGTTTGTGGGTTAGACATTTAGTGGACCCATGGACAAAATGCATCATGACATTAAGGTGTCTTAGCAGCTATTATAAAATTCCCTAGTTGACTAACCAACCTATCCATACTAGGTTATTTCTCATATGGTCTATTAACAATTAAATTTTAGTTCCACCATCTTATTTAAGCTTATTGTAGCTTTTAATTACTTTGGTTTAGTCAACAAATGACTAAACCAAAAAATACATTTTACATCCCATTTTTGTGATTTAACACATTAAAACATGCATTCAATTATAATTCAAGTCATTTCCGTTATACAATAAATTCACACATTCATAGTGCTTCATTTCCATCACTTGGTTTTTATATGTTATCTCATCTAATGGAATTACCATTAAACACTTATATAATTACATATGCTCATCCAAGATATCTTATGCATAAATACTTATTATTAAATGCAATATGGCACTCATGATAATAAAATGCCCATACTTGTTCATAATATGACTTAATCATATTATGGCCTCATTAATGACCATTTGGCTATAAACATCATATGTATGCTCAAAACCTCTTCTACCCATATATCACCTTAACATGTGTTAAGTCATGCATACATAACATAAGCAATTTACAAGGCCATTCAGCCACACACATATATATATAAACTCATTATATGCCTAAACTTACATTTTAAGGCCATTTATACACTTACCAATCTTATTATGCCAATTCCTTCACAATTAATCACATAAGTGCATATAATATGCCTAGCATGCATATATAAGACATATATACATAAGCATGTCCATCTACCCATGTCAATCGCACATACACATATCAAAGCAAATATTCATATTAACCCTCATGAAATGAATTCACATACCTCTAACAAGTCATACCTCATGAATATGCATCAATTCCATGCATAACACATCACTTTCACATGACATGCCAATTATACCTAAAATACATACATTATGTGCATTACTCATCATTCCTCTCCATATACATTTTGACATTTCATTTATCATTAATGTACAATAAACATGGCAATTAACATTATTTAATTCAATAATGCACTAAATTCTCATTTTAACATAACTACATCCTTTAACATAATATTGTACACATTTGCATATTAAGTTTATTATGCATTCCATTTCAATTATATGCATTCGAATCATCTAAGATGCATATTCACACATTACTCATGCCATTTTGACATAATTAAGGTCATTAATACACCCAATTTTGGCATTTCCTACATAATTGCACATAAGCACATAATATGGAATACTAAGGGCACACATAAATTTACACAATTTAATTCAATTACACATATCGAAAGAGTCATAATACGCTTCTGAGGACTACCTACACCTTAATTTTCCCTTTGTCCTATGATTTGTTGATTTTCTCAACTGCAAGTTATATATTTATTTTGTTAAAATCCATATAAAATCATATATGCATTCAAAAATTAATCTGAAAACATATAACGACTCTTAGGCACCCGAGGAATATAGGAAAAATGTCAAAATTAAAAAAAACTCACCTAAAAAAATTCGTGTTACTGTTCATTAAGGCCTAAAACTGAGCTTTTTCTTTAATTTTTTACAAATCCCAAGGTAGAAACGGCATCTAGTGGTCATGGAGGCATGGAATCAAGTCTTGGATGGAAGAAATTGGGTTTAAAATGGAAGAGAGAAGCCAAAGAAATGGTGGTTCTCTCTTTAGGGACGTTGGCTGCTCAAAATGGGGAAGATGATTACACTATTCATCTTTTTACCCTTTTATACTTCTCTTTTTTTTTTTTTCATTTTTTGCCTCATTTTCAACATTCGAGAAACCCGTAATTTTCCATAAATCAAACCTCAAAAGCTTCTAAAAATCTGTGCTAAAAAAATATGAAAAATCGATTAAAAATAGAGTTTTTAAGGTTACCCGATTTTAGTAAAAATACTTCCCGATCTCTAAAAATTTTAATTTTAGTGCCAATAAGCTAATTAGAATTTTTTACTAACTTTTTTAATTATTTTACGGTTTTGCTAAAACTAGGTCACTATTCATGTGACATTGCCATAAAACTTAATAGTCATTTTTAACTACCGAAATGATCTCATTTTGGCCTCAAATTTCACCCAAAATTATTTTATAATTAATACTTCCATTCAGTAAAATTAGTATCCCTAGCCTCGGGAAAGCACTATTCGCGTTTCGAAAAGTACTATTCATAACATCATAATGTTTTGGGTATTACAAACCAAACAAGTTGAATTTGTGGTCCTTGAGTTGCTTGCCTTGCATCACTCAGAGTGATTGTCTTAGCCCTAGCGGTCTCTTGTCTTACAATTGTTGGAGCATGGCTTTTGACTTCCTTATCACCTATTGGTGTAGACTAACTCATCTTGGATCTATAGAATAAAAGATAGATTATTAGCCTTAACATCATATAATTATGTGATTTATGCTTTTAAGACATAAGGCACTCATGTATAATCCTTAATTACCCAGGAACACCTAAATCGGAGCTTTGATACTACCAAATATGACACCTTTTACTCAGCACATACATAAAAAAATGAATGAGAAATAACACAAAGACTAGATATAACTCTTACTAAAAATCGTTATAAACTAAAAATTTTCTTTTAAAACTTTCTTTGCATGAATAAGGTTATAAAAATATGAAAAAATGAGAAACCATTTTGCAAGGTATACTAATGGGGTTCATGGTGTAAAAAATCCGACAGTATAATAGCTATTCCGGAACACTATCTTTAATAATAACTTGCACAAAAATAACACTTAAAAAATATCACAACACAACTCATCATCATCTTAGTCCATCCGACCCTCCAAACTCAATCTTAATATTCATCAAGCATATGATAGGAAGAGTTATCACACAAGCAAATAAAAACATCCATGTATGTTTGATAGGTTTACAAACCATTTATAATGAATCACATAACATCTGCTACCAAATTAGGCCCAATCCCTCTAGATTATATAAGAGTGCCTCTATATGGCATATTACATAAAAATATACATAACAACAAAATACCAAAATGAAAAGCTTCACTTGATCTTCTTTGGATGTTGAGGCTTTGACTCTAATTTGGTCCTTTAACTTACGCATTGCAAAGAAAAACGATGTGCTAAGCGAATTGCTTAATGGTGTAATCAACTTAATATATGTGTTCTCATGTATTTATGCAATTTTATACATTTACAACATAGTTATACTTGAAGATAGTATAACAAGAAATTCATGAATATGATCATAGACACATGTGTAGTTAATACTTAATTATTATTCATACTCAACATGTAACCTCATCTAATTAGAACATAGCAACATGTATATATGCTACTACTATTTGGTTTTATAAACATATTATATACATAAACCACTGATTATGAATAAAGAAAATAATCGCATAGATGTTGTTCATTGTTAAGGCTACTGTATTTTATTGCACATATGTATACATAAAGTTGTTATCATTTTAAAATCTCATAGTATCCTTTATTTAATCTTGCCTATATTAAAGACAAAATCCTGAAATTAGATAACAGGACTACTAGGCCACAGAGGCCATCCTGGACTACAAAGGTTTTCTACTTGACCTGAAGGTTAAAATCTACTAGATCTGAAAGTCAAAATCTACTAGACCCGAAGGTCATAATCTGTTGGACCCAAAGGTCGATAACTGGACTCGAAAGTTATAATAAGGTACAAATGTACCCTAGTAACTACTATGTTCCCTAGTTGACTATTTAGCCCATCTAATATAGGTTGTATACCCATATGGACTAAAATCATATTTATTCCTTTTTCTTCTTAAGTGCATTTTGATATCATTATTATATAATTGGCTATATAAATGACCTCAAAAGATTAATCACATTACTTGCTTTATAGAATCACAAATGTCATTGTAAACAATTTATGGTCTTGTAATCTTGCTAGTTGAAACACAATCTTCTGTGTCATGCACCATCTATAATATATACATATCATTTCTTCTTAACTATTGGATAAATGCTCAAAACATCATTAATATCAATATAGGCCATTTGGCCATACAAAGAAAAGATAAATGTTAAGGTGTTTACTTTTATTTTCATTATATTTCTAATGCAATAAAGCATATTAATTTCTCAGTTGGACATTATCATAATATAACATTGTCTTATATGTTTTAATATTAAGCCTTTAGTTCTTCTGATGCATAAGCTTTATTATATGCATTATGATTAACATGATAAAAGTATGAATACATACCTTACTTGTATTATTGCACATGCTCTAATGATTCACATAGACCATTAAGCACAAATCATAAACCTCATATAACACATATACATCAAAACATAGCTCATGTACACTTATTAAACCATTTAGCCATAACATGAATAAGCCACATGCAACATTTCTTTTTATTCAATAATGTCTCATGCATATATATACATATATTATAAACTTTCAATATGAACTTTGGCATAAAAATGTCCTTTAGCTTCTTTATGAGTCACTTATCTAGTACTTATCTCTTAGGTTCATATTTTACATACCCATGTCATACACTCAATTTCATACTCTTACATAATCATTTTGTCACCACATGCTCATGCTCATCTTTATATCTCACATGTTCATTAATCATTTTTAAAGAGGTTCATCCTCAATCCTCATAAAAATTATTAATAACTCATTTAGCCTTTACTTAGCTCACATTTCGTTTCTATCATCACATAACCTCATTTTAGCACACTTGAGCCAATTAAACATGATAAGCATTATTTCCCACTAAAACTACCACGCAAGCCACCTTGTACCCCTTGTTACATGTCTTGAGATTTTTGGCCAATATCAATCCATATGCATACTTAGCACATTTTTCTCATTTATTACTTCATAAACTCATCACATGCATTAGTGACCATTTATCTCATACATATGCTCATATCATTATAGCACTTATAATCACATTTGTGTCCATAGTCTAGGTGTTTTGGCCACCCCTACATGAATGCCATAACTTATTTAATCTATCAATTACATACATTATTCATAGTCATAATTACTAAATAACACAAATGTTAACTCAATCTCACCAAAACACACACATAGGCATTTATCACATACATACTTTTTTACTTTAATTTAATAAAATTCTTAATAAATGCATATGTTGATCACACTTACAATTAGTCTTTCTAGACTAATTAGACTTGATTAAGTCTTCTCTTTATCGCCTTTTTTTACAATTATAGACAAGTTTGCATCAAAATTTGTATAAAGTCAAACAAAGCTTTAAAATCAAATCTAACCTCACATAACCCTTCTTGGGCAGCCTAGGGACCTTAGAAAAATGTTGGATTGAAGAAAATTCAACTTTATAGATTTCGAGATACTATTCACCCCTTGATCTTTCTCACAAATCCACTATTATTTCTTTGATTTCTTGCTTTTATGGTGATCTAGAGGTTATAAAGATCTTGATTGATGGCTTAGAAGTGAGAGAATGAGGCTAGATCGAAGGAGGAAGAAGAAGAAAATGGTAAAGGAGAGAGAGAGGAAATCGTCAGCTTCTTGAGGAAGGGAGAAGAAGATTTTTCACTATTCCCTTTTTAACTAAAAAGTCAAGTTATCTTTTATAGGAAAATTAGACTTTTCTCCCCTTTATCCCAATGGTTCCCAAACTTTCATCTTTGTATCCCATTAGTTCCTAATATTTACTTTGCTCATTTTTAACCTTCTAAAAGACTTTTTTTACTTTAAATTTTATCCAAAATTATATTATAATTAATACTTCCATTCGGTTAGGTTAATATGACCCATATCTTGAAAAATACTATTCATATAATGGGAAGTACTATTTATAAGTTGAGATTTTCAGGTGTTACAAAGTCAATAGTAGTTTGTTTATATTTTAGTTAAAAAAAATTTGTTGTGTATATTATAATAGTAAAAGTTTGATTACCACCTATATAATTCACTCTTCTTTTTTTTTTATTTGAGAAAATAAATTAACCCAACAAATAGGGCTGAGCTTGGGTCGGGTCGGGTCAAAAATCGACTTGACTTAAATGGACCTAAACCCGAACTTCCATCCATCCTCTCGCCTGAACCAACCTGAAGTATAGTTCGGACCTCGAATTGCACTCCCGAACAACCCAAACTAATTAAAAAAAATTTATACTTGTCATCACTATACAATATCTTAGTATAAGGTAATTATCCAACAAATTTTTTTAAAAATAAGTTCTTAAAAAAATAAAAATATCCAACTAATTCTTCAATAAATAAAATTGTACATGACAATTAAAAACAAAAATTTAGTCTCTAATTTGAATAATAAGTCTATTCTCTTTATTATATTCTTCATTTTTCTCATGACAAGGAAGAATATTTAAACTTTTGATGGCTCATAAATCAATAAATCAAGAAGTATATTTATGAGTTTCTTAAACTTGTTAAAGAGACTTCAATAATTAAACTAAGGAAAAGAAAAAATTTAGAAGAAAAAATATGTAGAAGGGTTAGAATTAGAAATTTGATGATTAAATATATTTTTTAAAGTTAAAAGTTTAGAGGCTGATATAGTAACAATTCATCTCTACTTTTCACATACAAATTATCTTTTGATTCTTAATTTTTTTAAAAAGTAAAATAATAATTAATAATATTAAGGTCGGGTTAGGTGATTCGGGTTTTCTCCGTATAAACCTGACCCTAAAAATCTGAACTTCTAAAATTTTTAAACTTGAATAACCCAAAAAACTTGAAAGTTTGAATTGATCGGATTAATTGAATCAGTTTGGATTTTGTATACCCCTACATGAAACAAACATTATACGGTAAGAATAATAAAGAAAATACAAAATAGGATAAACGTAAAGTAGGAAGAGCTAAAAACTCGGAATAGTGAAAATCTACTGCCTTGGCGATGAAGTGCAGATGCAATTCCTACTTTGTTAAATTTCGAAACCAAAATGGTAACATTGTCGTAAAGATAGTTAATAGATATAACAGGTTTGATTAAGATATTATCTCTCCTAACATGTACATTAAAAAGAGTTTGGGAGTTAAAAGGCTATGGCACATAATGCGTTAGAAGAGAAGCTATCACATTATTAATTATGATTAAGAATCCTAAACCTGGTTAAGGAATACATGGAATATTCATTATAAATTTATAATTATAATTAATTATTAATTATAATATATGGAATATTCATGGTTAAAGGAATGCTTTTAATAAAATTAGTAAAAGTATACGTGCATCGCGTGTGTATATTGCTTTTAATTATATTTAATAAACTATATTATTATAACACATGATAATTAAATTTAATTATATTTTTTATAATAATTTGATGTGTTTTTATATTATAAAGTTATAAAAAATAATAATTATTAATCAATTATAAATATTAATATATTTTATTGATGTTTTTTAACTACATTAAATTTGACTTTACATACAATAAAAATACTTTTTTTGTAAGATATTATATAGATAATTTGATTGTTATTAGTTGCTATGTATTTAATATTTTTAATTATGTGTACTTTTGTAAATTGTGATTATTTAATGTAATTAATTTATTAAGGGTAATAATATAATTAATTGTGAATTTAAAAAATATTGATTTCTTTTATTGATATATTTTTAACTAATTTAATTATATTTTACTTGTCGCACGAGGTATTTCGGGTAATCGATGATAATCTCTTATTCTACTTTTGAGGCCTCATGCGGACTTTATGATTTTTGAAACAGCCACCAATTGATTATAAAGTGCAATTGGTCACTCAGTATCTGGTTTACGTAAAATGGGTTAGAAAGTTGGCTACATGTGGGAAGTTGTTAGATGTCCCACAACGTTCTAAATTGGTATTATGCATTTCATGACAAATTAGATGATTTTTTTTATAGTGATTGATTTTTTCTTACTCATTTTTTTAATAGTCTTAACTAAAATCAATTCTTGACTTCGGTGTTCTCTCTTTTAGGAATCACTAGATTGATAGAATGGTTTTGACCCTAATTTTTCTGATGTTAGTATTATCATTCTTAGTTAGAATGCATTAGATTGTACCAAATTCTTGATTTTTTTTTTATCTTGCTAAAAGTAAAATTTTTTACAATTTTAGGATAGGTCGAACTGATTTCTATTCTTACCTTAATTATATGTTTATTATTATTTTAAATAGATCTAAAATAGAAGGGTCATTTTTTTTTTACTTTTTATCTTTTCTTATTATTTTGATAACAGCCCTTAACGAGTATTAAAACAAATCATATATAGATAATTTTTTTATCAATTTCTAATTTTAGTTATATTAACATAAACTAGATTAGGTCCTTTCGTTATCAACATTCTCTCCACTTTTTTCTTTTTTTTTTTTTTAAGTAACATTGATTGAAAATCTATATATTTTTTTATTAAAATTCTATATTTTGAAAAAAAAAAAATCTATTCATGATTTTCATTATATTTTTATCGTTGGGAATATAATTGATTAAAGTCGATTCCCCATTTTAACATATCCTTCTAAAGGGATATTGGAGCAAAATTATATATAT
>CANXYI011874407.1:0-16563 GCA_948208565.1 Hura crepitans | reverse complement strand
TCCCTTCTCCACCAATTTGAGGTTGTTTTGATTGGTTTCTCTCACTTGGTGAACCAATCCCTACATAAGAACATTCCAACTTTGAAAAATCACTAAAAATTCATCTTAAGCTCAATTAAAAATCTGAAATCATAGCAATGCATAGAATACTCTAAATTAGCTATAACAAAAATAAAAAATGGGTTTGAGAGGCATTTACCCAAAAATGGCACTATTCACTCAAGATTGGATTTTCCTCCTTTTAGCCATTTTTCTTCAAATATTTAGGGGTTTTAAGGTGAGAGAATGAAAGAGCATATCAAATTAGGGGTTTTGGTCTAATTTTGGTGTAGTTTTAGTGAGAGAAAATGAAAGAAGAGAGAGAAAACTCTCTCAAAGTCGTCGGCCATGGAGGTTTCTTAAGGTTGAAGAAGGCTTTCTTATGTGTGAAGGCTTCACACATGTGGGCTGGATTATATCGGCTGAGTGGGTCCCATTGGTTTGATTCAATTAGACCAAAAATCAATTTTTTATGCATTTTAATGGGTTTTTCACTTCAGATATTTAGAAAATATTCTAGGGACCTCAAAAAAATCCCATTCCAATCCTCAAATTTCTCAATTATTTCCATCAAGGCCCTTGTAAAATTTCATCCCAAAATTCCACCGTTTTAAAAATCACTGTTGCTCTTAGACCGATTTTCAGCTTCGAAAATTCATAACATATTCTCCAGTACTCCAAAAATTCCCATTTCAATTTTAAAATTCCTAAATTAATATAACTAAGGTCCATGTAAAATATCAGCCCAAAAGTCAAATTTTGACTTTTTGGCACTATTCACGGTGCGAATAAAATATTCCGAGAAAATACCAGATGACCTCATAAAATTCCAATTCCTTTCCCAATATACTAAATAGATTTTTTGAGGTTCAGGGTATGGTATTTTCGAGACCATCCGGCACATTCTCGGGTCTCCAATTATACGGGTCTCAAAATATTTTTATCTCCGGAATTGGTAGTTTATAACCTAAAAGTACTTATTGGTTCTGCTAAAAATTTTAATTCCTTAATTTTGACCCTTTTCAGGCCTGTCAAAGTTTTATGAACAATATGCTAGTCATCGGTCTCGAAATGATGACCCGCACCATGGGGAACATCAATCGGGTTCTGAATGCACTGTTCATAAGATTTCGATCGACGGACGTTACAATGGCCCACTAGATTTTGGCCTAAAATAATTATTCATTCTACAAAATCTTTAAATTAAGTCATTTTTATCATTTTTAAGCACCTTAAAGTTTCATAATCAATATGCCCCGCCTTAGGCCTATTGAAGGTGACCTAACACTTTAGGCATACTTTTCGTGCCTCAAAGGTACTGTTCATGGAGCCTTGACTTGTGGGTGTTACAATAATTAAAATACTCATAAAAAATAAAGAAAACCACATATATGTCTTCTTGGGGCCTCAATATGAACTAGAAAAATATAAAACTCCAAATAAAATCACTTACATGAAATTCGTCACTATTCATCCTCCTTCTTAAACAACCCATTTTTTACCAATTTTAGCCCCCATTCTTAATAAAAATACACTTAAGAGTAATGAGAACCATGAAAATCAAGTTTGATTAAAGAAATTTAGTGATTGGAGATGATATTATGCTTAAAATTAACTTCCTATGGCTTCCGCTGTGAGGGAGGGAAGAAGAAAAAAAAGAGCTACTAGAAATTGTGATTCTAGCTATTAGAAAATAGGTTGAAATAACAACAATCAATAGCTAGGATTTTACTTCAAAAAGAGATATAAGGGCCAATATTAAAGCCCAAGCAAAAATCCTTTATTTTCTTCCTTTAATCTCCTCTTTATTCTTGTTCATCCATTCTTCCATTCTAGCATCAATTTATATATTTTATGGCCCCAAGTAATCATACACATTATTCCTTAAGAGCCCTAAAAATCTATGCTCCAAAATCGAGAATCTTATTAAAATCGCTACTTTTATCTTAACCCAATTACCACATCATCTGTAATTGCCTTTAACCTACCAGTGGTTTGACATACAAAATTATGAAGTTAGACTTGTTAGATATATACCTTAAAGCTTATGTGATAGGGTTATATTTATGTGTTTAAACCTTGTGAATTAATGTAAAAGGCATTTCTCTTTATATCATGGTACTTTTCTATATTGCTTATAATTGTTTACAATGTCTTAAACCATGTTACAAAGTCCTTAGTATAAAATCACAGTGCAAAGGAAATCATAAAGCGTTCATAATGTAAGATTCTTATTGCATGCAAATGTGATATACCTAAATATCCTTAATCATAATATTAACAAGATGGGACACTGTTAATGCAGATAGATCAGCACGTTATACTTCTTGATTGGATCGAGTAGTAGTTCTCACAAGCTGTAAGTATATAGATGCTTAGAGTTAACATGTGGATGCTTACTTGG
The DNA here is from genome assembly GCA_948208565.1 of Hura crepitans. Taxonomy (NCBI): domain Eukaryota; kingdom Viridiplantae; phylum Streptophyta; class Magnoliopsida; order Malpighiales; family Euphorbiaceae; genus Hura; species Hura crepitans. The sequence continues at coordinate 14,120 of CANXYI011874407.1, read as the reverse complement.
GAAGTAAGTGCATTGGAGACCCATCATGAGATCTTCACATGGATACTTAAACTATGTTAGTGAAAGTATCTCATCATATTAGTGGTGCAAGTATCCTTACACTTAAGATCACTAACTATCTTAACAATGGAGTGACATACTTTGACTCCAAAGGTTTTACTTTGAGCAAGAAGTATACATAGTGAGGTGCTTTGATACATCATGACATATTTGAAGATAGGGTAGTAATCAATAAAGGATTGACCACCCCATATTATAGTGGAGAGTTTATCTCACAGTTCTAATGAGTAATCTTTATTCAAGGGTTTTATCCCTTCAGGTGGATCAACTAAGGTCCATACCTCATTATCGTATATGGAATCTATTTTGAATTTCATGGCTTTAAGCTATGAGTCTATTTCTGAACTATTCAAAGCCTCCTTATAACTAGTGGGCTCATGGTCCTCTACTATGGTTACTTCCTTATCATAGTCCATGAGAAATCCATATCTCTCTAGAACAATCCTGACCCTAGTAAATTATTTAGGAACTTGTGTTTCTATAGGTTCTTCTATTATCTCATCACTATGAGTAATAGAACTGGGATTAGTCAATTGATCTACTTAAATTTATAGATATTGAATTTCATCAAGTTCAGCTTTACTCCTACTATCTTTCACGAGAAACTCTTTCTCTAGAAAGATTGCATGCTTTGAAACAAACACCTTTTGTCCCAAAAGATAATGGAAGTAGTATCCTAAAGTTCCCTTTGGATACCCCACAAATAAGCACATGTTCGAGTTAGCTTTAAGCTTATGTGACATTATTCCCTTCATATATTTAAGGTATCCCCATGCCTTGACATGTGAAAGAATGAGTTTCTTGTTATACCATATCTCATATGGTGTAACATCAATAGACTTTGACGAAACTTTATTTAAAAGGTAAACAATAATTTCCAGTGCATAACACCAAAATGATTTAGGCAACCATGAAAAGCTCATTATAGATCGAATTATGTCCAACAGGATTCAATTTCTCCTTTAAGATACACCATTGTGATGTGGTGTATATTTAGGGGTCTATTGAGATAATTATGCTATTATCTTTCCTATAACTCTAAAATTCATGACATAGGTATTTTCTACCCCGATCTAATTAGAACATTTTAATACTTCTACTAAGTTATTTCTCAACTTCATTTTTGAATTCTTTAAACTTTTCAATGTTTCGAAATTTATACTTCATCAAGTACACATACCCATATCTTGAATAATCATTGATAAATGAATAAGGTAGACCCACCTCTTGCATGTGTTATCATAGGTCCGTATATATCTATATGTATAAGATTCCAAAGCCCACTAGCACATTCACCTTTTCCACTAAAAGGTGTCTTTGTCATTTTTGCCTAATAAAATATCCATAAAACCATAACAAAGGTTAGGACATCAAAAAATTGAAAAACAAAAAATTTATATATGGTGAAATCACATAATAAAAATTTACCATAAATTCTCTATGAGATTCTAATGTGCAGCTTTCCTTTTCTTTTGCTCTTCTCGCCAGGTTGTCACAAACCACAGTGATCCTCAGTTGGGAACACATCCAAGGTAATCCACATAAGAAGTTCTTCGACAAGAGAAACTTGAAAATCTTAGTGCTAGTAGGATTTCAAGTGGATGAAGAAAGAAGAAGAAATAGTGTGCTTTTAATTATTCTATGCGGCAATTTCTACTATAGAAAATGTGCCCATGGTGGCTATTGCAATAAGGCTTATTTATTTCATAAATAAACCCTATTTAAGTTAAACTTTAACACTTAAAATTTGCCCTAAGTCAAACTTGAATGGACTTATCAATTAGGCACTGTCATTAATCTTATGCTTTCTAGGCCCCATTTAGATTTATTAAGGCTTTTTAAACCTTTTAAAATCCTATAAAAATCAGATGCAAGAGTAATTAAAATTTGGACTAAACAAAGCTTGAGTCAAGAAACCCTAATTTTCCAAAAACCCTAATTTTTTGGACTTTTCATTTTCCAGTGGTCCCTAAGCCCAGTTGCTCATTTCTTCTTCTTAATTCATCTTTTAATGATATCTCATAACATTAGAACATTCAATCCCATTGAATCTTTTTTAAACTCTTTTTATGTGTGTGACCCTATGGGCTTCTGAAATAGCCTAGCAGTACATAATGAATTAGAGTCTAAGTCTAATTGGGACTCTATAGATTCAATCTTATTAAATCAATATCAATTCACTAATTGATATATCACTTGTATACAAGTCAAGAAAGGCATCTAGCCATACATCATGACTTCTTAAGTGCTGAAAAGTTAAGTGGTTTGACTTACGCCTTCATATATCATTACGGTGCAATAAACTCATTTCACCATCTTTTATCCCATCCAGTTTAGAGTATGGATTTATGTCAACTCAAATCTTAACTAAGTATGTTTAATTAAGCCCTAAACATATTGTTCTAATAAATTCACCTTTATTCCAAAAATGCCCCTTGTGAATCCTATTCACACATGGCATCTTATGTTGACTAAAGATTTCTAAATAAAGATTACTCATTAGAATTGTGAGATAAACTCCCCACTATAATCTAGAGTGGTGAATTCATTGTTAATTATTACCCTATCTTCAAATATGTCTTGCCATACCCAAGCACATTGCTATGTATACTTCTTGTTTAAAGTAAAAGCTTTGGAGTTAAAGTATGTCACTCCATATTGAAGATAGTTAATAATCTCAAGTCTAAGAATACTTGCACCACTACTTCACTAACATAGATTAAGTATCCATGTGAAGATCTCATGGTGGGTCTCTAATATACTTACTTCCCAAGTAAGCATCCACATGTTAACTCTAAGCATCTCTATGCTTACAGCTTTGTGAGGACTACTGCTTAATCCAATCAAAAAGTATAACATATGCTAATCCATGTGCATTAAAAATGTCCCATCTTGTTAATACTATGATTAGGGATATTTAGGTATATCACATTTGCATGCAATAAGAATCTTATGTCATGAACACTTCATGATTTCCTCTACACTGTGATTTTATACTATGAACTTTATAACATGGTTTAAGACATTGCAAACAATTATAAGTAATATATAAAAGTACCATGATATAAAGAGAAATGCCTTTTACATTAATTCACAAGGTTTAAACATATGAATATAACCCTATTACATAAGCTCTAAGGCATACATCTAACAATATACAAATCATATCATGCCATATGTTCAATTTCATATGCCTCAAGTAAATTTTCATATAGATACACTTAACTCACATTATTGCTTATATGTGAATAATATTTCCTTTTTCTAACATTACATACAAACATACTTAATCTTTTCATTTCTTATCAAACCTACATATAATCACCACTTGATTCATTCATAAACATAATTTTAAAGATGCATTCAGTCTTGTTAAATTTCTAATTAATCATACATTTCATACCTCCTTAATACACACACACATACTTCATTAATTACACTTACATAAACACTTTATTAATTCAACTCATAATTAAATGCATAATCACTTTATAAGTGTATTTAATAAAATACATGTGTTTGTATATGTTGTAAAATTTCTATAATGTGTGTATTATGTAAATGTTATTGATTCAAGGGTTAGTATAACCCTAAAATGGAAATTAGGGTATATTAGGGTTTATGGCATGTTAATTAACTAGAATAAATGATAATTAGGCTCAAAAGAATTGAAATGTGGAAATCTTAAAAGTAGCCAAATGGTTTGTATAATATGGACATAGTTGGAATTAATGAAATTCTTGGCACATATGGTGGAATCTAAATGTATGAAACTTAACTATGTTGTTATATTGTGTGTTGATGTGCACATTGATGAATATGAGGATAATGAGTGTGTAAATATGAGTTATGTGTATATTATGTGTGAGATTTTATGTCATGCATAATGTGTGCAACACATTTTAGTTGTAAAGTATATTGATGGATTGACAATATACTTGATGGAGTCTATGTTATGAAATGGAATATGGAAAATGATCACTTACATATGGATAATGAAAAATGTAAATAATAATATGAATTGGTCAGTTGAAGGTGATAAGAAAGGAAATGTGTGTGATAATATGGATTACTAGAAATGTGGTTGTGTAGTGTACCATAAGACAATTAAGTATTTGTTAGCAAGTATGACTAAACTACTTGTGAAGTGGTGAGTGAAACTTATAATGTATACATAATGAGAGAAATAATACGGATGGCTTATATGTGTAAGACAACCTATGGATAGGTTGACTGGTCAACTAGGGATGTAGTAGCTAGTAGGACGCATCGATGTTAGTCATATGTCGATATGTTGATATTTGATTATAACATGAGTGTAACTACTAGGAGGTCTAAAAGAATCAATGCACATAATTTTATATGGGTGTACCCATTAGGAGATTCCATAGGACCAATGCAGATATTGATATTGGTGATATTGATATAATATGGGTACAGCCGCCAGGAGGTCCAACAAAACCACCACATGTAATATAAAGTGGGTGTAGCCATTGAGAGGTTCAATAAGACCACTGCATACTTATATTGACATTATATGCTGGTGCAATAGCTATGATGTCCAAAATGTAGGTCATTGCATATCATGATCTTGATATCTAGTATTAGGATTAGTGCATGTCAAATATAGGTTAGTAAATGGAGAAAGACATTATATGATAGAATGTGTAATGAAATAATCATTGATACACAATACAAGTATACATGAGAGAATTAAATAATTAATCACATTAAATTGTATAAAATGAGAATAACAAATGATTTGAATGGCATAAAGTGAGAATAACAAGTGACAATGCAATACATAGGTAAGGACATAGGCATAATAAATGGAATTGGCCTAACAAATGGAATTAAGTAAAATAACTGGATTGATTAACCAATTAGACATGATACTTGTAATGCCCAAAAATCCCAATTTTGTGAGTAATACTTCCTGAGGCATTAATAGTATTTACTGAGTAGCCGAGTCACACTGACGTGGCCAAAGTGAAGTACTAGTCATTAAACTATGATGGGCAAATGATGATGAAAATAAAGTTATTTGTACAAACCACTTAACCAATAAAATTATTCACACCGATATATAGTGAATAGTGACCTAAGTTTACATTGAGTTGAAAAGTGTTAGGGAAGGGCTTGGACTCACCTAAAAATAGCATGATCTGAAGGTCAAATTTCTAAATAGTTCAAAGGGGGTGGAATTGGAATTTTTTTGACATCAATTGGTATTTAATCATAATTTCTTAATTATGTAATTAAATAGTTGACCTAGTTTCCGTTGAAATTTGGGCTCGAGATTTTAAGGGTCCTTTAATTAAGATTTTATGTACTTTTTGGCACTAGAAAGAGTACCTTTAGAGGTGTAATTAAAACTATTTTTTGAAGCTTAAAATGTAAATGGAATTAATACAAACCATCAGACAACCATGTGGCTAAATCATGGCAATCTAAGGTATTAATATAAATAGTGTATGGTATATACATGTGCATAGGATCAAATATGGTCATCTTCCTCCCCAAATATCCTAAAAGCTGATGCCACCTTAGGGTTTCTCTCTTATCCATTTTCTTCTTCTTTCTTCCCCTAAAACACCACTAAATTTCACACTTAAGGCATCAAAACTCATCTACATCTCTTTTAAAAGTTGATTTTAGGCTCAATTTTGCATATGAAAGCCAATTAGAGACAAAAAGAGGTTATTGAGGTTTTAGGGCTTTAAAACCCTAAATTGAGGTAACCCCTAAAATAAAACCTTAGCAATTTTCTAGGCAAATAGAGGTGCTCTAGATCATGGTTCTAATTTTATTTTTAAATTTAGAGGTGTATAGATTTTTTTAGTTAATTGTCTATTATGGAATTTAGAGAACTTGGTGCAAAAAAAGAGCAAGGGCAAAGAGAAGCTATAAAATTGTATCCAAGACATTAAATAACCTCTCTACATGTATTTTCAATAAAATATATACTTGGAAGTGTGATTTCCATAATTTCCAAAATAGGTGCAATTTAGGGTTTATTTAATTTTAGGGGTTAGAATAACCCTAAATTAATGTTAGGGGTATATTATAATTTAATGTGTGTAAATGGACTAATATGAATGAAAAATGGAGTGAAAATAAGTTAAATATAGACGATGGAAAAATTATCTTATTGTATGGAATTTAAAGACATAAATGGAATTTATGAAATTATTGTGTAAAAGAAGGATATTAAAGTATAATGAGCTAAAATAAATGATATAACTTGTAATAAGAATGTACATTGATGACTAAGTTGAATGATGCTAGTGTTACACATAAATTGTATGTGTATGCATGGTGGCATGTTTAGTGCATATTGTGTGTGACACACAATTTTGTAATGGTGATTCATAATATATTTAATGGTGATTGGTAATGTATGTAATGGTGATTGGTAATGTATGTAATGTTAATGATTGACATGTAAATTAAGTATGATACCTAGAAATGTAGTTAATAAATATGTTATTATAAGCAGAATAATTTTAAATGGTTATTTATGATGATAATATATGGTGATCATTGATAACTGTGCACTATGAGAATGGTATTATGAAATGAATGACTTAAAATGATTACAAACATAAAATGAACATAGGCATAGGCAGCACCAACTTGACAACATTTTAATAAATATGTTATCGAAACTTGGTATAATAACATGGTCATGAAATATGTGAATTACGAGTGATCACAGTGGAAATAAAATGGCCTATAAATGATAGACAACCTATTAGATAGGTTGACTAATCAACTAGGGGGCATAACAACTCCTAAGACACTTTGGTGTCATTAATATTGATATTTGATTATATTAGATTATATAAACTGGGTGCTACTAATGAGAGGTCCAATAGAACTATTGCACATATTTTAAAGTAGGTGTATAGGTTGGGAGATTAAGTAGGACCATTGCACATATATGTATTGGCTATATTGATGGTACTAATTATAATATGGGTGTAGCCACCAGGAGGTCCAACAAAACCACCACACATAACCAAAAGTGGGTATGGTCACTAGGAGGTTTAATAGGAGCACTACACACTATACTAATGTGACATGTTAGTACAGTAGCTGTGACGCCCAAAATATAGGTCACTACACAACATGATCCTGATATCCAGTACTTAGATATGTATCTTCCAAATATAGGCTAGAAAATAGGAATAGTGAAAATGTAATGCATAATTATGAAGTAAATGGATGAAAAATCATAAGTTAATGAACTAAGTAAATCGAAAAATAGCTTTACATAGATACGATGAATAACTTTGGTAATAAATATACAACTTAATGATGGCATTTAAATTTGAAAGAAATTAATTATAATTATAAGTCATAAACTAGGATGGGTAGATATCATAAAATGAGTACATATAAGCTATAGTAATATAAGGACATAAAATGACTAAATGATAACAATACAGGTAAGGAAAATGTATGAATGTTAAGTGATATGTCCATTGTTGTAATACTTGTTTGCCATGAATGCTTATGCATGTATGTGTGCATGTTTTATTAAATACACCACTAAGCTTTAGACTTAGCACATCATGTTTTCAAATACATAGGTTGTAGATAGGTCCAGCTTCAATTTAGCCTCAAAATAATAGTACGGTGCAGATAGCTTGTCATTTTGGTATATTTTGTATATCTTTAGTGTGATATAAATAAGACCAGTTGTCACTCATATGTATATAAATAGGGTGTGGGTCTGGGTAATTTTGTATATGTATAGCTTATCGATGTACACTATTCATGTAAACTAAATAGATAGATACTAGTAGTGTATAACCATTATATGATGTGAGCCTAATATGTTGTGATATTAAGACTATGATATATGTTATGATTGTAATGTGATTGATGTCATTATTCACTGGTTGATGATGTTGGAGGGTTAGAATGACCTAGTTAATGGAGTTTGAGTTTGGAGATATTATAAAAGTGTTAATTCTATAGGCCTATTTCAGGAAATGCTTTTAAATAGCCATTATGCTACTAGATTTTCATTAAAATAAAATAGTAATATCTTATGCATTTGTATCCATGACATTGGTTTAAACTACACATAGGCCCAGAATGCTCATAATGCAGACATGCATAATAGGGTTTTAAGAAGATAATGGTAAGATTGGTTAATGTGTCATCTCTTAGTCGAATTGCCAATGATTTAGGTAAGAGGTGTCACAATGTGCCATCTCTCATTTGGTTTTAGCTATCAGGTTAGGTGAGGGGTGTCACATTAGGTGGTATTAGAGCCCAGTTTAGGCATTCCTAGGCTGCATATGAGTGCCATAGGGTTTATTCATACATGCATACATCACATAACATTGCATTGCTTGATGCTAATATCTTTTTCTTGATATAAATTAAAGATGAGCAATCAATGACTATTCACTGGTGCTAAAAAGTACAATAGTTTAAGAGCTAGCAAGCTCAGAAGCATTTATACCTAGCAATGCTACATAGCTTGCACCTACACAATCGACATTGATATAATAGATGGTTGAGGTATTCAAACAAGTTATTGTAGTTGTTACCCCTCCTCTACCACCAGCACCATAGCAACTCCCAGTACCATAAGTGCTCTAAAAAAACATATCTATAATGTGTAAAGAAGATAGGGACAATTGAATTTCTAGGTACTGATAAAGATGACTCAGCCATAGTAGAATACTAGGTCAAGAGAACATAACAACTATTAGAGCAACTGAGGTGTACATTTAAAGAAAACCTTATTTGTACCACATCTTTACTATAGGAAAAAGGATGTTGTTACTGGAAAATAGTTGCAATAAGGAGAGTTGTAGCAGACATAACTTGAAAGTTCTTTCTCTACAAGTTCAAGAAAAGGTACATCATAAAAGGCTACCTATAGAAAAAGAGATAGCAATTCTTAGATCTAAAAGATAGAGGCAGACTAGAGTTAGAATATGAAAAGAAGTTTATTAGACTCAGTAGATATGCAATAAAAATTGTGCCTCTAGAAGAAGAGAGATGTAAAAGGTTTGGAAGTAGCCTTAACATCGATATTTGACTACAAGTGGTAGTAAACAAGATTTGAGAGTTCTTTACCTAGTAACTATAACCTATACTGTGGAGGACATATTGAAAGAGAGGTGAGAAAATTTATAAAAGAAGAGGTTATTTATAGTGGACTAGGCCAGCTTAGAGCCAAAAACTAGTGAAAAGCAGAAGGGAGGCACTAGTGCACTAACATCATAGAAGTCAACCCCAGCTTAAAGATTAAGCCTAATAGGGCAATTCAGGCCCCACCAGTAACAAAGGCTAGCCACAAGTGCTCTAATTTCCATAACTAGAAGCATAGTACCTATATATGGCACATGTAGCAAAAGACACTATGACACCTCCTATTGGATTCTTGATGAAACTTGATAGGTGATGCAGTTCCCACTAGGTCACCTATCCTAGAATTTCTCTAGAGGTAAACTCCTTAACACTTATGGGTTGTTCTAGAACTCTATTAGGTATTGCTAAGATGTTTAATGTAATTTTCAATCATATTCATTCATGGTTTGATAGACTTATAAAAACTATCTACAGACACTTTATAGGTTACAAAAAATAAGGTAGTACAATAGCTACCCGGGTGACATACCAAAATTTTTTTCACCTATTAAAAACACTTCTATAGAAAATCATTTCATTCAACCTCTATATGGACCCTTCTGGTCCCCTAATCAACATTAGCACACATCAAACAAATATTAGAATCACACACACATAAGGCCTTAGGCCCATAGTTATCAAACCATCAAACAACCCAACCATCAAAACACTTGTTCAGATATATCACATTTATAGTTATATATGGACATAGTAACTCCTAAGCATGTTAACCCATACCTATAGAATTTACATGAGTGCTAGCACTAAAAAGAAAAATAATTCTCTTTACCCTTCAAAACATGTATGGCTACACTGCATGATTGTCGAGGTTAGCCTACTTATCCTTGCCACTTAAGTACCACAACATGGGTACACTAAGTATAAAACTCAGTGGTGAATTTAAACCATTTAGAACATGCCATATGCATTAACATACACAAGCAAGCATAAAATAATAATCTAAGTGTAGTCTGTGAGTAACATACCAGGTAACTAATGCCAATCAGATGATATGCCATATTTACATCAAAATTACCAAAATGCCACTGTGTCTCATTTATCATTAATTATTCTAGATTTGTATTTTTCTCTATTTTATGTCAATTTCATGGGCCTAACTAGATAGATGACACTTATAGACACTAGACCAAAAGGGAAGTGAAAAATATGTAGTGGCCCATATTTTAGACCCCGACCACTGCACCGTCCAAATACAACTATAGGGATCAGTTCACAAGAACCTACCAAAGGGCAAAAATAATAAGCAACTATGTATAGGGATCAGTCCATAGACCTTCCACTAGCAACATATCATGTCAAGAATATTCATCCTAGTCTACCTAGCAAACTAGTGTAGTGGCCCTTTGAGGGTCCTTCGCTGCTGCATCAGCATAGTCTAATATATAGTGAAAGATGCTAGCATTTTAAATTTTCTACCCCACAAACTACTACAATGGCTCAATTATAAACCATAGTCACTGCACTGGCCCAGTCTAATAAACAGACAGTCTAACAGCTGCTAATCCTTAAGTTGAGTAGTCAACCCATCTAGTGGGTGTCTAACTAATGGGCCATCTAACTTCATTTTAAGTTTATTTATTTACTTATCAACTTTTTATAATATTCTAAGTCTAAAAATAGATAGTTAAAAATTTTATTTGACAGTCAAATTTTAACCTGGACAGTTACAAGTTATTTTTAACCCTACCGGATAATTACGGATCAATTTTATGAATTATTTTAACTAATTTTTTAAGGCATATTAAGTCTAGTCTAGTCTATAGTTTTAGCTCAATTATTCACATGCTAAATAATTATTTTAAATGGGGTCCCAAAATCATTTTTAACAGGACATTTATAGTTCTTTTTCTTATTTTGTTAGGTTCATTTTAAGTCATTTTCAAGTCCTTTTTTAGTACCTATTGCACTCATGATCATGCATTTTCATAGGCCTAAAGCTAAGATCAACAATATGTTCCAAATTGCTATAACAATGGCTTCCACACTATAGCATGTAAACATTACAAGTTAGGCCACTTTAAGGTACTAATTTCTTGCCAAAATTAGTCCATTTCCAAATCAATTTTTCATGTCAAGATAAGCCAAGTTCCAGTTCTTTTTTCAGTCTTTTTCAATCCTTAAAAAGTATCCCATATTACATTTATTTAATGCCATACTAATCATACACATTCATCTAGGTAATGCCAAATATGTCATGCCATTACACACACATAAGCTAGTTAAGCCATACCTCATTTTCATGCCATTTAACCTTACAAAGCTCTTGGACAATAGCCTCAAATTACCTTACACATGCTTTTAATCATATTCAAGCACCCATATAAACATTTTAACATCACACAATGATGCCTACACACACATTATGCCATTGTCATGCAACCTAAGCCAATTCACCCCTTAGTCATGTCTCAACCACACTACATACACACACACAAAAGCTTACATCACTAATTCCTTCACCTACACCTAACATGCCATCATTAGCAAGCCATATACCATACAACATACAAAGCACACATGCCATACACTTAACCTACACACCAAGGTACCTCTCGACCTAGTAAAGGCACATACCAAAACTCATAATTCTCACCACATACACATATATTTCATGTAACTTTCATGTTATGTCCCTTAGAAATCATGCCAATTCACCTTAATAAGCTATACACACTCACACACCCTTTCTTAAACCTCTCAGCCAAATAGGGAACTTACCCCTCTATGCATTTCTTTCCTTAAATCAATAGATTAACCATGCCTTTCACACAAAAATAACTTAAATACATATCTATATCATCAATTTACACACATTAGCCACTTTTCCCACCATTTCCATACAAGAAATCCTAGCCTATCACATGTGAATTCCATCATTCATACTTTAAATGCCTTAAATTCACTTACCTCACTACTAGGGGAGATGAATTCTTCACTTCAAGCTTGGAAGAAATCACTAAACACCTCACTTTGCCTTAGCCTCCATTCACCCCAACTCACCTTCAAAAATTCATAAAAAATCACACACATATCCAATTCAAATTCAAAGAATATAAGCATTCTTAGAATTACCAAATCCCCTAAGAAATAAATTAAAAAGGGGTGAATTACTTACACATCAAAAGTTGGCCTTTTAGTCCATTTTAATGTGCACCTTGAGCTCTTTTGAATTTTTTTGAGCTCTAGGCACTCTTATGGCTTCTAACACCTTTAAGAGATTTTTGGTAGTAATAGGCAAGGGAAAAGCTTACAAAAAGGAATGAAAATAGTGGTTAGAAGCTAAAAATAGTGTGAGGAGGGAAAAGGAGGAAAGAAGGAAGAGAAGGGAGGTGGTGAGTAGGTATGACTAAGCGGATACTTGGGTGTCACTTTGATTCTTATATAGGTGGTGAGGTGGCACGAGTGGGGTCACACACCACCCGAGCGTCCCGTAAAAACTCAGTTTTAGAAAAAAATTTAGGGAATTTTTAAAAATCACATGGACCTCCAAAATTCCTGACATTAGTTTTAAAAATCCTTAATTAGTCCCATTTACAGGCTCAAAAAATTTCATGGCCAAATTTCACCAATAGGATAGTTAACTAACTATTTTGATTTGTATGTAAAACCTTAAAATTAAAAAAATTTGCAAATGACCTCGGACTTCAAAAATTCTTTCACCAATGGACTCAAGGGAATTTTTAATCTTTAGGGTATGGTATTTTTAGGTCTGTCTGGGCACATTCCAAGTCATTCCTGGCTTGACTGCATCTGAGCCTACATCCCATTAGATTACAACCTAAAATAATTTATTAGTTATGCTAAATCTTTAAATTAAGCCATTTTCATTATTTTATGGCCGTCAAAAGTTTCATGACTAGTAGCCTTACCTTGAGCCTCGTAAATGTAACTCGACACTTCATGAACACTTTTCAGCCTCAATGGTACTATTCACAGAGCCTCGACTTACGAGCAGTACAATTTTTTCCCTCTTAATAAATTGTATCCCAAAAATTACCTAGAGTAAATAGGTGTGGGTACTAAGCCATCATCTGCTCATCAGGCTCCCAGGTAGCTTCTTCTACATTATGATGTCTCCAGAGGACTTTGACCAAAGGGATGGCTTTATTTCTCAATTGCTTCCTTCTCTAGCTAGTATCTATATTGGTTCTTCTTCATAGCTTAAGTCTGGTTGTATTTCAATATCTTTTGTTAGGATTATATAGGAGGGATCTGACTTAGATCACCTAAGCGTTGAGATATGAAACATGTCATGAATCTATGACAAGTCAAATGGCAAAGCTAGCTTGTATGCTAAAGGTCCCACTCATTTTGTGATTTCATAAATGAATCTAGGGCTTAATTTCCCCTTTTTCCAAAATCTGAGGACCTTCTTTTATGGGCACACCATTAAGAATACTTTCTCACCAACAATACACTCAATATCCCTCTATTTCATATCAACATAGGATTTTTGCCTATCAACTATAGCTTTTAGTCTCTCTCTAATCACTTTAACTTTTTCCTCTACATCTCTAATCATATCAACTCTTGATATCTTGTTCTCTCCAATCTCACTCCAGCATAAAGGAGTTTTACACTTTTTGCCATATAATGTTTTATATAGGGCCATGCCTAAACTAGTCTGATAACTATTGTTGTAAGCAAACTTAGCTAGAGATATGCATTGATCCTAACTACCTTTAAATTCAATGGCATAGCTACATAACATATCCTCAAGCACTTGTATCAGTATTACTGATTGTCCATCTGTCTGAAGGTAAAAGGCTATACTATAGGTCAATTTAGTGCTTAAGGCTTGTAATTTCTTTCAAAACCTAAAAGTGAATCGAGGATCTCTATCAAAAATAATTGCCATAGGTACCCCTATGAAGTCTGACAAT